>BQNB010001621.1:0-77859 GCA_026074375.1 Tanacetum coccineum | reverse complement strand
TTAAATGTTGTAACAACTTTGACCTATTCAAATGGCAGGTTTGACTGTATTAAATGACCATGTTTAAATTGGTCATGTAACTACTAATTCCTACAGTTATGAAGGCTAATTATGGAAGAGATTAATGGGCCTATTAATCTCTTATTATTTCCATTGACTATGATTTGAGTAAATCCTATATAAATAGGGATCACAATTGCATAGAAAAACACAAAGAAAAACATAAACACTTAGAAGCGAATGGTTCTTGATTTGTGCCTAAAACAAAAAAAATCACTTGGTTTTATCCCAAGGAGGTATTTGTATAACCCAGGCATATGGTCGAATAATCTTCTTTGGAAAGTGATCACATGACTTCAAGTGATATCCTGTAACCTTCATTGGTAATTAGCTAGGCATTGATTATCTTCACCCTGATTTAGGCAAACCACAACTAACAATCAAACAAGAATTTTTTGTGATAATCAATGGTTGTTGCTGCTATGAAACATATGGCTTCAAACATTTCCAAGCTTGACAAGTTTTAAGGGGTGGACTTTAGGAGATGGCAGAAGAAAATTAACATCTCGATTTCCAGCATGATTGTGGTGTATGTGCTCACTACTCCTCTTTTTGAAGATGGTGAAAATGCTACCGTGGATCAAATCAGGAGGAGGGCCAAGTGGGTGATGAGGTGTCATTTTATACACTTTTTCAGGGTCATTTAACCCTCTAATCATGCAATCTCTAAAATACGTGATTGATCATTTCTTTTTGTATTTTTAGCACTTGGATGGCATTTGAAGGAAATACACATGACTGGGAGTCATTTTGGGAAGAAACGGATGAGATTACAACTCTACACCAAAGTCAATGAAGAAAACCTCAAAGGCCGTGGAGACGGCATCACAAATTCTAGCGACAGCGTCAGGATTTTGGTGACGGCGTCAGAACGTTACCGACTTAAAAAAAGCCCTAGAAAATTCGGCAGAGCGATGGCGTCACAGTTATAAAGCGACGTCGTCGCAATTATTTTTCTATATATACAAACTTAGAATTAGGGTTTTAAGTGTGGAACTTGGGAGAATTCATAGGGTATCTTAGGGTGCCGAATTTTATCAGCTTTTAGGTCGTTCTTAAGGGTTCTTAAACCATTTTGTATCCACTAATTACTCCATGTTTTAATCAAGTGAATTTCTTTATCCTTTAATCTTTCAATATGTCTTGTTATCTGATTAATTATTGTTCTTCGCTTCTCTTTAACATGCTAGGCTAGATTTATTTGTGTTTGCTTATGATTGCATACAATTTAGTTTGTAGATCCTTTTAATATTGCTTCTTGTTTATGGATGTGCGCGTTAGGCTCTAGAAAACTAGCCATAAAATATTACATTGGCATAGACGTCTAGGGAAACGTAATTGTGTAGAAAGGATACCATCGGTAACAGTCTTCATACTACCTTACCATTATATGGTTGATCACCTTTTAAGTGTTTTAATGCATGTAATGTACTCATAGGGTCCTTGTAATAGTCTTCATACTACCTTACTTGTGCGTTGCCTTAACGAAATATTACATAGATGGCGGGTTCGTGTAATTTGTTCATGAATTAGGAAATACTTACACATCGCATCACAAGGGTGACGGGAAATAGAATTAAGAGAAGCAAACTAAGGATTAGTGCATGATTAAGTAAATGAAGGAATTTATATTTCACACACACTTAAAAACTTAGAGAGAAAGCTAGAGAGAGTGGATGGGAGAACACACTCAAAAACACACACAAGATTGTGAGAAAATGCATTCAACCAACACCCACTCCATGTGTGGAGAGGGTTTATATAGTTACAAGATATGGGTCGGGTCAGGCTTTCCTTGGACTTTCTATAAGCCGGTCTGGTTAGCTTACTAATTATTACATAATATTGCCTAACTATTATAAAGGCTCGTGAGATCGATAATGATCGTCACTTCACTAAAAACTAAATTCCTAACAATCTCCCCCTAAGGGACGATCGTTAGAGAGAGAAAGTTAGAGAGAGAGAGAGTAAATAGGAGAACACATTCAAAAACACACACAAGATTATGAGAAAATGCATTCAACCAACACCCTCTCCATGTGTGGAGAGGGTTTATATAGTTACAAGATATGGGCCGGGCCGGGCTTTCCTTGGACTTTCTATAAGCCGGCCCGGTTAGCTTACTAATTATTACATAATATTATCTAACTATTACAAAGGATCGTGAGATCGATAATGATCGTCACCTCACTAAAAACTAAATTCCTAACAGTAAACACATTTATTTACCTATACGAGTTTCCACATTAGTTTAGTTTTATTTAGTTTAATTAGTTTAAAACTAAACCCCCTTCAAAACCAAGATTTTAATTGCTTTCATAAAATATAAAAATACAAAAATAATCTTCTTTTAACTCCTAAACCTTAGTTACTATAGAATACTTAGTAATCAATAACACTCAAAGATCTATGAAGAATTCTAAAGAGAGAAAGAGGTTGGAAGGATGCTTCTAGTGAGAGAAAGTAACAAAGAAAGAAAGATTTGATTATGTGAGAAAAACAACCAACCAACACCCTCTCCACATGAGGAGAGGGTATTTATACCCTAAGTCAATGGCGTGTGGGCTTGGGGCTCATGGGCTTTCCAAAGGCCTTGGGCTAACAAGCCTACTTAAGTTCCAAAAATAACTTAACGAACTATCTAATGATATCTATGTAAGTGGCTGACACTTTCGTATTCCTAACAATCTCCCCCTATGGGCGGTCACTCCATTTTACAAAAACTTAAACCTAGCATACTATGAAGGTCTTCGTTCTTGTGCTCGCATATTTCTTTTTCTTTTCTTTTTCTTGTGAATATGGCGTAGTGATCATTGACTTTAGGCTTGAGCTTGTTCCTTTAGCTTGACTTATATGTGATCTTGAGCACTTTGAGATCATCAGCCAAATTCAATCTCTTTTTTATTATCTTGTGATCTTTCACCAGCTTGTATACTTGTGACCTTAGGGCCGACATGTTTATACGTGTGTTAAAAGCTTTAATAAGACATCTTTCTTGAAGATCTTTAACAATAACACTTCGTCACTTCAAGAAAGACATTCGGTATCAGAGTGACAGAAACTTCTTTGAGATTCTTTGACTTTAATACTTCGTCACTTTAAGAAATACGTACGGTATCAGAGTAGCAGAAGTCTTAAAACATGTACTTGAGCTTTCATGATGTCTTTACATTTGTCGGTCGAGTATGAGCATGTGGCTATGAATCTGTAAGTCTGCTAGAATCAGGTACCTCCACGTCCATCTTTATATAATCTTGAAATAAAATAGTTAGCAATAAAGTTGTGGACGAATATGGCTTTGTCATTTGCCTAAGTGGTTGGATTAACCTTTGAATCCGTGAGGATTGACCTGTGATCAGGTAGATTCAATTTAGGAAGAATCTCCTTGATAGGATTTCCAGCTTGTAGTATTGAATCTTTCTAACACATAAGTATTAGATTCATCGTACTCACCTTGTTCTCATTACCGGAGCATCTTAAAGCAGACAACACGATAAAAGTAAACCAGTGAGTTACTGTCTTACCGATTAATTAAAAATTGATTTGAAAATCAATTGACGTGTCACTTTGCTAAAGTGATTTTGTGACACATCGAGAGTTTTAGCATTTCAAAATTTATCAATCGTCAATTCATAACCCGGAACAAGTTTGATTCATAAAGAATCGCACCATCGTTGCTTTCCAGTTGTCACAAGTTTGATTCAGTTAGAATCGCACACGTCACATACCATAGTGCTGTTTGATGTTGACACTTGAAGGATTTACATCTTTATTATGAATACATAAGTATCACTCTGATGTTCTAACAAGATCACAAGGATAATATGTAGGACTCTAATGATATTTACTAGTTTTCACAGTGTGTGAGAAACCAGTTTATTATGGATAAGTGTCCTAGAAAGATTTATGGATGATCTCTTTATTGGCTCTAGAATCGATTATACACATTTAATTTTAGTGATCGGAGGCTGGAGCTGAGTGCCACCTTTTTAATACCAACTAACTCGGAGTGAGAAAGTCGATAGAAATGTGTGAATCTCCGTGAGTTCTTAAACAAAGTCTTTCCTACTTTGAGTGGCTAGGGAGGGTTGTGCATAGCGTTACTAGGTCCATGACTATCTTCAATACCAGACAATAGCTTAGTTTTTCTGATAGCATATGTATTGACCCGGTTTCTGCCTAAGTGTATGGAGGGCTTCTTTCTTTTCACCCTTTATCCTTACAATTCTTTTTCATTCTTCAACCCTTTCAATGCTTACTGAGACTTCATGACTAGTACCTTGTTGGGTTTGTTCCAGTACTAGATCCATCTCAGTCGGCACTATTCTCGTATTCTCACTTTAACTCCTTTTAATCATGCCGAAGGACTTCTAAACTATCTAGTGGAATATCCCTAGGTAGATCCCTCTAGTTCTGGCTGGATCATGGGAATGAATACCTAAACTTAACCACCTTATAACTCCAATACAGTAATTTAAATGATCGGTCTTTGGTACTTCCACATTTCATCCATCACTTAATCATTTGCTCCCCCTTTATATGTGCATCAATTAATCGAAAGAGTTTAGCACATACACGGGAAATCGTACACTTGAGATATTAAAAATCACATTATTAGCCGTATATTTTAATCACATTTTCTACCCTTATCAAAAATGTTAAATTTTTTAATATTTTAGATATTAATTGATTTAAAATATATATGCATTTGGGGAGAAAAATGTTCTGATTATTAACAAGCCGTATTAGGAACATTTTAATGCTCCCCCTCAAATTATGAGGGTATAATATGGTGTTTGAGTACGTGAATTTGAATTTTTTTAAATTTACTAAGAATTTTTTAAAAATTCGTAATCAAACACGATATTAGCCTAATATTAGTCTACACTATTTATATACATATTCACAATAGTTATTATATACGAGAGATGGACCTGAAATAAGATAGGACAAAATATGACAAAATCATATTGTCCGTTCCAGCAGCCTGAGATCATTCCCATATTCTCATCCACCAACAAACTTCTCCAAATTCCTCATTAGCCATATTTCAAAGAGCTGTTTGTCAATATCCTGAATCATAACCCGAGCCCGTTTCTTGTCTAATCCACTCCATTTCCTCTTTGGCAGGTATTCCATCCTTATCCCCTTAGAAATATCGTGAAGAGCAGTCCGAACATCATTGAGCGTGCCGTCACTAAATTTATGAAGTTCATCGGCGCGCATCAACCTTTTCTTGTCGAAGTTATCCACGTAAATTACTCCTTGAGGGTCTGAATATGAAGTATATGCGGTTCTGTTCCTGAGATTTGATCTGTATGAGTCAGGTTTGGTGAGGTTGAGCTTCGTTTGGTAACTTTCGACACCTAATTGAAGATCTTCCACCCTCCTTTGAATAACAATATGTCTGGTGTACATCCGTAATGACATATTCAAATCATATCGTTTGTCTATTGCGAGATTGGTCAGCTTTTGTTGAACAAGAAGGAGCAACATGTCATCTATGTCTTGTAGGTGAAGTCGTGAGAAATCACCTTCTCTAAACTTGTATAGCTCCTGATCATCTCGACGAACTTCAATCTCTTCTAGGTGACCATAATCATACTTCTTCACAATCGTAAGTCTGGTAACCACAACGATTCACTTTCTGGAGTAGACATCTATAGACGAAGTCATGTTGGTTGCATAGCTGTAAAATCTTTGACATTTGAGACCCTAATGTGAAATGTCCCAGTAGACATGTTTATCATATGTTACATTCTCGGGAACCTACAAACCATGGACCAAATCTTCAATCCATTTGATCTCATAAGTAGCAGCTTTTGTCTTGGTAACTGAAGTCGAGTATCAGCTGCTTAAATCTCTACCATTCAGATATTCTAGGTCATTGTTGATGAAGTAATCCTAAGGGATGACTTGACGACCTCGATGATCTTCAATTAGTAGGATAATTTTACTGAGATCGAGTAGATATGGCTTGCCTTTCGGGTTATGCCAGTCAAGTCATTCAGTTGTAGCCTTGGAACATTCTTCAAGATGATATTTTAACTCTGTAAGACTCTTGCAGGTGCCCTTCATTAGGTTGAATGCCGGTCCGACCAGAATGGCTTGAGTCAAATCTTGAATGTTGAGCCGATTCAGGACAAATGCAAAGAAGTCGATCGGAATATCCATGAGTTCATTAAATGAAATTCGACGTTCTTCAGCACGAGCAGCTTGACTAATCTAGTCTGAGGAGGTCAGAAGTCAACATGTTATCTCTTGTTCCAATCAGGATCAAGAGTTGGAGGTCGCTCAGGTTTCTTAAACCAGTCAGCCTTGGTAACCTCCTTGTCAGCGGGTTGTTCATCATAGTCACCCGTGATGAACTCTTGATCTTGTTGCACTTCTGAGTCTTCAACAATATGACTTGGCTCCTCTACATAGGCGGACTTGCTTGAAGACTTATGTTGAGATTGGGAGGCGCCTTTAGAGGTACTTGAAGACTTCTTTTCTTTTGACCTTGAATCTCTAGATGACTCAGCATCTTTGCTTGACTTTCTTCTTTTCGACCCTCGGTCTAATCCAGTAGAGGGGTCTTGATCTTTGTCTTTGTTGTCTTGATCCCTCTTAAACGAAAATATTTCACCATATGTATTGAATAGATCTTTATCAGTTTGATAAGATGTGACCAGTGCCTTGTATAGATCCCTTTTATGGTCAGCTTTATCAAATGATTTGTTCTTATCAATCTTGTCTATAAGGATCTTTGTGAGTTCAAACTCGGTGAGTGCTGCAGTTGCCTTATACGTAGGTTGTGGTTAAGATGAAGACCTTGTCAGGACAGCAACTTCTAGAGATTCTGTAACATTCTTCTCAATTACAGGAGTCGCAAAGTCTGAGACTGCCTGAGGAAGGATCTGTGGAAGTTGAGTTGTGACTTCCTCTTTAATAATAGTCCTCATTGATGTGTCAATGAGTCCTATATATTCATTCTTCTCATCCTGAGCTTCTTGTCTACAATCTAAGTTATATGCAAGAATGGCCTTGTTGATAGCTTCTCCAAGTTTGTTATCAATGTAGCAATCCATAATAGCAGGAATGAAGGAGATAGCTTTAGCATACAAGTCAACTTGTTTCATCTCTAATAGATCTTTCTCCAAATTGATGACTCTTTCTTTGAATTTGAATACAAAAGGGTAGTCTGGAAGAGCAGGAGTTGAGGTTGTTGCTTCGAAAGTTATTAGTGTATGAGTTGCTTGTTGAGGTAGAGGATTGAAGGAAGAAGGTGGTGGAGGTACGGTTGTAGCAGACGTGATTTCAGGGATAGCTGTTACTTGTACAGTGAACAAAGAGGATGTCTGGCTGCTTGTATCATCAAGGTGGGGAGGAGTGTTGTCCAAATTTAGGAGCTCGCTTGTAAAGTCGAAGGAGACAAAAGAGCTTTGCACAGGATCATCAGTCTTCTGTGCGTCAAGGACCGGTGTAACTATCACATGAAAGTCTTCCTCTACTTGCTCAAAACTTGATACTTGAGAAACATTCTGTTGTTCTTCTCCTCCTTGATCAGCTTAGTTATTTCAGCATCTTCAGTTCCCAAATTAACATTAACGTCTTTATACAACTCCTTTGTAACCTCATCTTCTTCTTCATCTATCTTTTCTTCATCATCATTCTTTTCTTCTTCAGTGAGTTGCTAATTCGGAGGAGTATACGCTCTTTGATCACTATATTCTTCTTCTTCTGTTTGTTCTACATTAGACTGATTGAGATTGGGAATCTCTTCTCTGTCCGACTCAGTTCTATCGCTATCAACCTTATCATCATTACCATCATTATCATTACCATCATCATCAGCATCATCTTCAAATTCATGCTCATCATGATCATCCTCTTCATCACTATCTCCCCACGACTCTTTCACTTTCTGAGTCATATTTGGGTACATCGAGAACCCTTGGTTTAGTACCAGTTCCTTCATTTGTACCAAAAGTCTTTTGTTGTTGCTCATCAGGAACATTTGACTGAGTGTCAAATCCATCACTTGAGCCACTTGCATAAGAGCTGTGAAATTGTGTCTTGCTTCTTTTGGTAGCCAACTTTATTTGTTCACCTTCAATTAATGCAACCTTAGATAATACATCTAATCCTTTGGGTTTTGGGATCTTTGTAGGTTGCTTCTTCTTGTCAGATTTAGCCACCTTAGCTTTAATCTTGAGTCTGGTACCTTCAGTAGCTTGAACAGGTTTCTGCTTGGGAGATGTGTCAGAATCATCTTTCTTTCGAACATACTTTGGTTTTAAAGTTTTCTCTCCAGAAGCAAAAGCATAGTATGTCTTGTAAGCTTTGGATTCCAACATTGCTTGGTTTGTTAAGTCCTTTGGGAGAATGGTGCCATATACTTGAGTATCTTCATGTCTGGAGATACATCTCATAGCAGTAAACATGGAGTCATCTTGAGCAGTGTGCCAAACATCTTGTTTCTCCTTGAAATAGACTAATCCTTTGAGATGAAGTAATCAATGATGATCTTTGTGAATCTGGGATATGACATCTTATTTGTCTTCTTAGCATCTTTGTTTTCAATCTGGAACATGAAATCTTCCTAGAGTAGATACACATAGTCGATGTTCTTCTTGTAGAACATACCCTAGAGGATTTGAGCACGGGACAAACGAATCTTGTCCATTCCAGTTTCTTTTCCACTTAAGCACTTGTTGATGACGGTAGCAAATGCTCTCCAGGGTTGGTGTAAGTAGTCAACACTCACATCAGTGAGATAGGTGATGTCTCCAGAGTACCCAAGATCTCTAATGAAAGATAGGATATCATGTTCTAGTGGGAGGTCTTCAAATTCTTGTCCTAGAATTTTAGGGAAAATCTGGAGAATTTCTCTGAATATTTCAACATCGAGAGAGAATTTCTTCTTGTTTATCGTAAATCTGATAGATGACTTATGAACAAAAACGGTAGCCCAAAATTCTTGCCTATAAATGGCAAGAACTTCTGCAGTGATTAAGAATGCTTGGTAGAAGGAAGTAAGAGCAAGAGCATCCAACACCACTTGAAATGTAGCTTCTATAGGTTTGATGTCTGTTTTGAGTCACATGTTGCATTTCCCGAACTCAAGACGGTCCACAGGGGAACAAGAGCATCATCAAGGGCTTTCTGTTGAGCTTGAGTGGTATTCATGTTTCTGCTAAGATTTGTCTAATACAGTTTATATATATAACCAATTTTATATATAACATACTATAAGGCCTTTGATTGTTTAATACTTAAGCTTGATTCATGATGTGATAACATTTTAATGATTAGGCTCATTAAGGCATTTAGCATGATTGAATAAGATCTAATCATCCTAAGGGAAACTTAATTGGGCATAATGTGAAAGGCATTAAGACAACTGAAATAGTGCTTTTTTGGAATCCTATTCAAACTAACTTGTAGAGAATAAGGTAACCTAAGACATGTTCAGATATTCTTGTTGAACCTTGATATGTAGCCTACTTAACTTGTTTATATTGCATAATAAACCAATTTTAATTAGCTACCTAACTTAAGTTTTAAATTGCCTTCAGAAAAAAATCAATCTTAAAATTCATTAAAATCCATTGCTAAATCGCCTCCTATTGATGAGTGTTAAATCACCTTCTATAGAGGGTTGTTAAATTGCCTCTTATAGATAGTTGTTAAATCGCCTCCTTAATAATGTTGTTAAATCGCCTCCTTAATGAGGTTGTTAACTCGCCTCGTGATGGCGTGTTGTTAACTCGCCTCGCGAAGGGAGTTGTTTACTCGCCTTCTGAAAGCTTTGTTAACTCGCCTCTCAAAGGCAGTTGTTAACTCGCCTTCAAATCACACAGTACCACAAACATAAAATTTTAAGCATCAAGATTTATTCAAATAGCATTTATATCAGTTGAATAACACTTAGGATCAGTTATAACAACAATTAGCCATAAAATCATCAAGAACGATCAAAAGCGAGCATGTTTATCCTTTTTACCACATTCATTCAAGAAACTACAAACAAGAAATGCCTTTTATGGCTCAAACGCATTTAAAGAAGAGAATACAAACGTCCTAGCACAAAACCCACAAACATATTTCATTAAATCCTAAAAACCCAAATTTTTGCAAACAAGAATTATCAAGAACACATTCATATGATAACCAATCACAAAACTGTTTTAACCGTGTGTTCTACTTACCTAAATAAGCAAAACTCCTCACTCAATTTAGGTTTTTATCCATTTTTGATTTTGAGGAACCCTAATTCGATTTTTTGGGTTTTCGAGATCAAATCCATATTAAAACTTAATTCGTTTGAGAGATGTGTTGTTTAGAGTATAAGGAACGAGTTTCTAGTTATACCTTTTGAATGATAACAACTTGAAATAAAGATTAGGAGATGATGATTTTGATTTTGAGGTTGGGAGGGAAAATAAAAATATAAGTGTGATTGTGTGTGTGGTAAAGTAACGGGGTGTGGGAGGGTTTATTAAATCAATTTTGGTTTTTAACCCTTTTGCCCCCCCAAGTTTAAAACATGTTCATGTTTCTTATATAAGTTTTATTAGGCAATTTAAGTTTAACACATGGCACAAATAGTCCATAATGTTTTTAACTATTATACCTAGAAACTTATATTTGCACATATACTCCCTAAAGGCATAAACACATAACAGTTAAGGCTTACATAAGCTAAACTTAATTAACTCCCCTTTAATTATTTACCCGTTATTGTTTAAAACCTTTTCCTTTATCGCAAACTGATTTTATAAAGAAGATATTTGACATTTTTTCCCCCTCAAACAATGACCCGTTTTCTATTTAAAGAGTTGTAGTCGTTGTTTGAGTGGTCAAATGTCTTTGAAAATAATTTTCAGATGACTTTTAGATATTAATATTTTATTTTTGAAAACAACACCATAGACAATAAGATTTCTCTTATTTTAACATATAAGTGCACTGACACGTACACTTATGGAATATAGGAAGCACGGGTTGTGATGCAAAGTAATCACAAGCCTTTGCATGGTCATAAAGTAGACCATGCCCGAGAAATAAATTCCCGTTATGAGGTCAAGTTTTCTTTTTAAAATACTTGCCTTTAAGATGACGACCGGGTTACTATCATAAATAATAGCAAGCCATATGTCATGTTTTCTATTCAAACTTTATTTACGGCTTTGTGCCATTATTGAATGACATTTCTGAAGCCGTAAATATTATCGATGCTAGAAAGCATGACATGAAAATATATTTTTGACTTTTTTTGATTGGATTTTGTTTTTATAAAAATTTTATAAGAAGTGAAAAATATTTTTGAGTTTTTCTGGTTTTCTATATGTACATATTACACAGAGGATATAAGAATAGGTACCACCACTATTCTTCAGCTTCATCTGTCAGTTCTTTCAGAGTCTCAAGAGGAAAACTTCTCATCCCTAGCTTGTCGATAAGGAATTGAATTCTTTCTCGACATAAAGCTTTGGTGAAGATGTCCGCCAACTGATATTCTGTCCTGATAAAGTAAAGCTCGACAACTCCATTCTCCACTTGCTCTTTTATGATGTGATATCTGATATCGATATTCTTTGATCGAGAATGTTAAACATTGTTGCAGCATAAGGCAATAGCGCTTTGTTATCATAGTACATTGGAATTTTGTTGAATCCTAGGCCATAGTCGGTGAGTTATGATCTCATCCAAAGGACTTGAGTACAACAGCCGGATAAGGCGATGTATTCAGCTTCCGTACTGGATATTGCAGCGCTTTTCTTCCTTTTTGATGACCAGCTAACAAGTCTGTCTCCTAACAAGTGGATACTTCTAGATGTACTACGTCGGGTATCTTGACAACCCGCGTGATCAGCATCTGAAAAAGCTGTTAGTACAATAGCAGAATCCTTCAAGTACCTTAGTCCCCGATTAACGATTCCTCTTAGGTATCGAAAGATTCTTTTTACAGCATGTAAGTTCTTTTCGGTAGGACGAGCCTGATACCGAGCACACATACAAACAAAATATACCAGGTCTGGTCTACTGGATGTGAGATATATAAGGGTGCCAACTATGCCACGATAATGTGTTGGGTCAACGACATTCCCTTATGGATCCTCATCCAGTTTGGATTTCTCCACCATGGGAGTATCCACGGGGTCACAAGATTCCATTTTGTATTTTTTTAAAGATTCTAAAGCTTATTTTGACTGGTTTAAAAAGATGCCTCTAGGACTTTGAGAAATTTGTAGTCCTAGAAAAAATGAGATCTTGCCCATCATCAACATCTTGAATTTAGAACATGTTATTTCATAAAATTGATCACAAAGTTCAGTAGTAGTAGATGTAAAAATGATATCATCAACGTAAATTTATACCAGGAGAATATCTTTGCGGTCTCTTTTGATGAACAATGTGGGATCAACCGTGCCTTTGGATAATCCTTGGGATAGCAGAAACGATGACAATAGATAATACCACGCGCGAGGAGCCTGTTTCAATCCATATAGAGCCTTCTCCAGTCTATACACGTGATTAGGATTGTCTGGATCTACAAATCCATCGGGCTGACTAACGTAAACTTCTTCATGTAAGATACCATTTAAGAATGCCGTCTTTACATCCATTTGGTAGACAGTCATATTCATATGTGCAGCAAATACGAGAAATATCCGAACAACTTCTAGTCTAGCCACGGGAGCAAAGGATTCTTCAAAATTAATTCCCTCTTCCTGACGGTATCCACAAGCTACCAATCTAGCCTTGTTTTTCAAGATTCCTCCTAATTCATCCAATTTCACCTTATATATCCATTTTAAGGTGATAACCATCACTTTATCTAGACGTGGAATAAGTTCCCTTACTTCAAGACGTTCGAATTCGTTTAGCTCTTCTTGTATGGCCTCAATCCAGCATGATTTAGTTAAATCGTCTTTGTAAGTCTTTGGTTCAACTGAAGATAGGAAGGAATCATAGTAGCAGAACAGGGCTTGTTCGTGTAGTTGGAGTCTTGTAGAGACGGGTCTGGAGAGATCACCAATTATGTTTTGCAACGGATGGTCTTTAGTCCATTTTTAGGATGTTCTGAGATTGAAGCGTCGGAGTGCACATTTATATTAATAACATCCGATGATGAAGATTCTTAAGAAGCAATTTCTGGAATTTGAATGCCAAAATAACGATCGTTACTCATATGTGTGACCTCAAGGTCATGTGACTCTTCTTCAGCACAGAGATGTAGTTCATGGGATTATGATTATGGAGTAGTTTAAGAAGCGCTTAGTGAGGGTGCATCTTGATCAACAGTTTTCGAGGAAGGTGTATCGGTTGACTCAACAGGAGCTGGAGCTTCAACTGTAGGATCTGGAGAGACAACGCTAGTTGGATGAGAGAAGAACTCATCAAATACTCGCTGAAACACAAGATCCCATTCATGCCTCAATGGTGGTACAAACGGTGCTGAAGGAGGAGGGTTTGGAACGAGTCCTAAACTGGGTGTTGCAGGAGTCATTTCATGAAGCGCAGGTTCTAAACTGCTTTGTTTAGAAGCCATCGCCATCAGTTCATCAAAGTGTACATGAATTGTTTCAACAATTTTTCTGCTACGTCAGTTGTAAATACAGTAAGCTTTCTTCTTTGGAGCATATCCAATGAAAATACCTATATCAGCTTTAGCTTGAAGTTTGCCCAAGTTCTCACTATCATTGTTTAGATAACAAAGTGCACCAAAAACATAAAGGTAGGATAAATCGGGTTTCTTATCATGTAAGAGCTCATAAGGAGTTTTTCCATGGCGACGTCGTATAACGGATCGGTTTTGGGTGTAACATGCAGTAGCAACTACTTTGGCCCATAGAAATAAAGGAGCTTTTGCATAGATTAACATTGTTCGAGCGACTTTAACAAGAGTATGATTTCGCCTTTCAACAACACCATTTTGTTGAGGAGTTCGCGCAACCGATGTTTCATGAGAAATTCCAACCTGTTCAAAGTAGTCTCACAGAGTTTGGTTAACAAACTCAGTTTCATTATCCGTATGAATGTTCCTGACAGTTGCATTCAATCTAACTTGTATCATTTTCAAAAACTTGATGATAAAATCAGGAGCTTCATCCTTTGATGCTAGAAACTTCACCCATGTGAACCGAGAGTAATCATACACAATGACGAGGATGTACTTTTTCCCATTAACACTTGCCACACGCATAGGCCCACAAAGATCCATGTGGAGAAGATATAGTTTATCTTGATTGGTGTCTTCAGATTTGGGTCTATGTGATTGTTTCTTGCTTTTTCCCATTGCACACGCAGAACACAAGTGGTCCTTTTCAAATTTATGTCTGGGAAGACCACGTACTAGACCGTTTCTAGCCAAGTGGTTAAGAGCACCAAAATTCAAATGAGACAGACGTCGATGCCATAACCATGACTTAGTCTTTGTAGCTTTGGACAAGAGACAAATCGAAGAAGACGCCATCATATCCCCAATAGACTGAGAGTACAAGTTAGTTCCTCGAGATCCTGAGAGTAAATCAACACCTTCCAGATTGTAAACAAAACATGTATGTTTTCGGAAAGCTACTTCAAGATCTGAGTCGTAAAATTAACCAACAAAGAATAGATTGTGTCCTAGTCCTTCCACATAATATACCCTTAAAATTGTTACATTCCCAATCTGATAATCACCATACCATATAATCTTCGTAACTTAGTCATTACCGAATTTGACATTCTTTAGAAATTTATGAACGAAGTTAGTGAGGTGAGAGCGATCTCTAGTCATATGCTTAGAGCATCTAGAGTCCAAATACCACAGAACAATTTGGACAACCTGCAATCGATAATAGAAGAAGAAGATGGAGCAACTGAAGTATCGGATCCCCTAGAACTACTAGGTTCCATTTTGTTAGCAGTCATAGATTTTGCAGTCTTAGGTTTGCTATTGGGTACAGAATTAGGTACTTTAGGTATCCTAGTATATACTCTAATTCTTGCTGGTTTTTGTGCAACTTCATTAAGTGGAGTGGGTTCCCTAAGAGGCACTTTATTAGTAGCGGTAATCCTAGTTAAAGGGCACGCATTTCCAACTAACGTGAAGGTTCTTCCTGTGGGTTTCCATTTGTACCCAACAGAGTTAAACACTTTGCCAGTAGGTTTCCATTCTTTTATATTTTTAATATTCTTAGATGCAGATTTAGCACGCACATTCATATCATGTACATGTTTAATAAGACACATAGCATGATTAGCATCAAGCATACACTCGTTGCAAATAGAACACAGAGCCTGAGCACCTTTAACATAATGCTTAACATGTTCATTACAGACATTTTTAAAAGCAGACTTTTATTTATTCAAACTAGACTTAATTTTCCTAGATTAGGCTTCTACTTTATTCTTCTCACTACTACATGGTGGTCGCGAAATCCTATCATTCTTTGTATTGCCTGAAGGCTTTGATCCGCTAGCACTAGTAGAAGATTTTACTCCTGTAGAAGACAATGAAGGTCTGTTAGTCACATTGGGAATGTTGCTTGATGATGCGATAGGGTCAGCAAATCGAACTGTTTTCTTCTTATTAATAGGCGTGACCGCAACTAATTTCCTACTAGATATATAAATATCAGGGCAGGTATCTCTAACATAACCTAGCAATTCTTGAATTAGCTTAACATACTTACAGGCAGTGTAAGATTCACTATCTAAAAGATTTAGTGATTTAGCTTGTTCAACTATCTCCCTAAGATTAGCAGCTTGTTCCATAGTGTGCTTAAGATAGTATATGTGAGATTCCCTATTATTCTTAACCATAAGAGCCAATGGTACTGGGTCAAGCTTATACATTCCTGGAGCAATAGTGGTAGCATTTGACGCTTGGGCAGCATTATCAACTATGTCTTTTCCTTTTAATTTCCTAAGATCATTTTTTAATGCCGTTATGACAAAAACCTTTTCCTAGAGTTGAGCATTTAAATTCGAAATTTCAACAGACTTTTGATTTAATTGATTAACCAAAGATTCACTTTGTTACTTAGCACAAAAACGTGAAGGTTTAATTGAATCATAGAATTGTTTATAAGTTTGTTTCAAATGCTCATTCTCAGTTATTAGTTTTTCCACCCTATGTTCCAGTTCAATATTGATCCTTTTTCACATTTTCACTGGTCAAAGTTTCTGACACACGCTTAATCTTTGTCTTTAAATTCTTGATTGTTATGCCCTTTGCTTGTAGCTGAGCTTTCAAATTGTTTACTTTGAACAATTGATCAAATGTAGGTTCAATGTGGTTCACAGATATGTTATTCTTTTGAAAATTTTCTTTATTGAGTTGCATTGCAAGTTCCAGAGAAATGCAGTGTTGTTCAAGTTGAGAAAAACTTAATGAAAGTCTATTATACTCATCTTTTTCAACCATGTTATATCTTTTGATAAGATCAGCTTTAAGTTCCAAACACTTGTTGCATGTTTCAACAGAATTCACATTCGCGTTCACAGAAGCATTCATATTCTCAGAAGAGTGCTCAACAATATTCATAATATCATAAGAAATGAGTTGTTCCAAGAGTCGACCGTTTTCATTTAAATCTTGTTTATTAGCAATTTCCAAACATCGTTTGTCTACTGAATACTGTTGAATAGCAGTTTCCATTTGGTCGAAAACTGTTTGTACTTCCGTTATTTTATTTAGAAAATCTTTATCAAACACATTAAAGATGTCTTTTAAAGATTTTAAAAATGGAATAATTTCATTGATAAAAATAGCTTTAGTATGTTCAAACCCCCATTCACCTTTTGTAAGAGCAGAGGGTGTAGTTCTAGTCTTTACCACAGAGTCAAACTTGGTAAGATGGGATTTAAGCTTTTTAAGGCTTTCATTCACCAGACTTAGCTTAGGTTGTTTACTAGGAACATCCACTTTGATAGGTGATGGATCAGAAGATTCAATGGAAGGGTTTGACATTTGAAACCAGAAAGCTTGTTCAGCGAACAATTCTTGTTATGGAACAAAACGTTTACCAAAATCTTTAGATAATTGATTTAAGACAACATAATTAACTGGTTTAATGTTAATTTTATTTTCTAAAACCAATGGATCACTTTGTTTTAACAACATTTTGGATCGACTCTCTTCTTCAAGCATCAAAGTCTCTTCCAAATCAGCAATTGAAATCACATTGGTTTCCTTTTCAATAACATTACCATCATAAAGCATTGGCCTAACTTGCTGAGCTTTCTTAAGATAGAAAGGATTTTGAAAACCAAGAGCTTGTTTAAGGTTGTTATCATAGAAAACTTGTGGTTTCGTTAGCATATGCACAGTTTACGTAGATTGACCCATTTTATGCACAATATTGTCAAGTTCTTTAACTTTCTTTTCCAAAGCAATTTCGTCATCAATATTTTAAGCTTCTTTTTCCTTGGATTTGTTTTTGAAAACATTAAACGTTTTTGTTAACGATTCCTTTTCCTTTAATTGTTCAGAAAGAGTTTGTTTAAGAGAGTTAATTTCCTTTTCAAAATCTACAAACTGTGCATTTTTATCTCGAATTATATCATCAATTATAGGCTTTTCTCTTATACTTAAATCTACATTTTGTCTTTCTTCTAGCAATTTTACCCGTTCTTTGTACCTTTCAAGCTTAGCAGATAGGGTTTCATTGGCCATTAGATTATCCTTATTGACTTTGTTACAATTAGTTACTTGTTCAGACAGTTGTTCAAACACAGATAATATCATGGCATCTTGTTGTGCAGAAAAATTTGTATCCTGAACCGCTGTAGTTTGTGTTTCAATCAGATACTGAGAATACGGAATGATATTACTATCACTATGTATCTCAGCATCTGGATGTTCCACAAATTAAGAAGGTTTAGAATACGGCATCTCTTGTACACTTTGATATAGCATATCATTATTAATGTTGTGAGAGTATGGTACCTCATAAAGAACATATGAACCGTAACTGGACAAATTGGCCATAAGAACTGCTTTGGCTGTGGAGATCTCATCACAATTAGAATCATATGCATCCAAATCATCGGCTTGATAAGATGCATTGTGTGTAATGACCGACTATGAAACTGGACCTTCTGCAATACCCGGATCTGCCAAGAATTCCAATTCTTCCTCATTCAATATTTTGCCATTTCCTTGAGCTTCAACCAATAGAACTTTATCTCTAAACCACGTAGCATCTTTTTTTCCTCTTTGGCTTTGGGAACTCTCTTGCCATATGACCTTACCTTTGGTAGTTAAAACACTTCACAATCCTTTGTTGACCTGAATAATTCCCTCATGTTCCTAGAGTATTAGCTCTTGTTCCTGAAGTACCAACAGCATAAGAATTTGGTCTCCCTAGACTGGTTGAACAGTGACCCTTCCATCATGGATAGTTTCTTGTTGTCTTGGGTTGGATGAGTTTCTTAGCTAATTTTTGGTAGTTAGAAAACGAGATGTGACGACAGTAGACAAAAATTACATCATTTTATTTATGGCATCAATAGGGTCATCTCCTTGTTTGAACACGGGAACTGCTAAACCAGATTCCATTTGAGGAAATTTAGCAAGGTATGTTTGTTGATTAACTGTGGAGACAGTATATTCAATTTGAGGAACAGATTGTTGTTGTGGATAAGTCTCTTGATGAACAGTTGATGAGTAAGCATTTGGATACGGTGCTGATGGATAAGTGATTGCAAGTGGTGTGGATGGATAAGTAGTTGAGTAATGTTTTTTAGGATGTGTTGATCCATATTGATGAGACTGAGATGGTGAAAACTATTGATGAAACTGAGGATTGCTGTATGAAGACTGATAAGTGTTGAGGTAAGGTGGTGTCATTTGATGATTCACAACTAGTGCAAGTGGATCTTGATTGCGTTCACGTATAAGACAGACTTCATTTGCATAGAGTTCTTGTTGTTCAAGATATGCATAAAGCTAATCAAAGTTGGTAGTATGCAAATCTTTTACTAGTTTGATATCAGTCACAAACTTACTCCATTCAGGTGGAAGACTGTTTAAGAACTTGGCATTAACTTAAAATTTCTCTAGTTTCATGTTGTAAATGTTCATGTCATTGATCAGCTGAGTAAATCTTAAGTAATACTGATGAAGTAACTCCCTCTTGAAGTGAGTAAACTTATCAAATGCATCATACAGTTTACACTCCCTTTCTTGCTTTGTTAAAGAAGTACCTTGCATTAATAGTTGAACTTTTTCCCATAGATCCTTGGCAACTCTGTGATGATTCACAAGCGAATAGATGTCAGTTGGTAGACCTTGAAGAATGATATTAGTTTCCTTGACATCACAATCAGCTTGAATTTTCTCAGTAGCAGACAATTCAACATATTTCTTTGTCCTGGTCACTCCATTTTCTTCAATCGTAGGCCAAATGAGTGGACCATGTTCAACTGATTCAAGTATCATTCTTCTGTGCTCTCTGTTTAGCATGTATAGTTCCATTATACTTTTCCAAGAATCATACAAGTGTTTGTCCAACATTGGTGGACGATTGTCAGCACCAGAGAGTATCATGTACTCAGCAAGAGTATTCTTTCGTCCATTTGGAATCATTAAATCCATTTTAATTTGATGTTATTAGATTACTTATTGATCGAACAGTGATTGAAAGTAATTGTGTTTTTAGTGAGTTGTCTTTTGAGTGTTTGTAAGTCTTGAAACTATACGGGATTTTACAACTCTTGATAAAACCGGGAAGACAAGTGAATGTTTCACGGGATTTTACAAATCATAGAGATAAACCGTATAAGTTACTTAAGAAAATTTGAGTGTTCAAGTGAATTAATTTTCTTCGTGAAAGTTGTTAATTCACCTTCTAAAGACAATTAATAATTCTCCTTAGCTTGGGCATATTGATAAATCGCCTTGTGAAGGTAATTGTTAAATCGCCTTATAAAGGAAATCTGTTAAATCGCCTTGTACTAGGACCTTGATAAATCGCCTTGCTAAGGAGTGTTGATAAATCGCCTTTGACTGAGAAGATGATAAATCACCTTATAAAGAGAAGTTGTTAATTCGCCTTGGCTTAGGATGTTGTTAAATCGCCTTGCAAAGAAAGGTTGTTAAATCGCCTTGGCTTGGGAAATTGCTAATTCGCCTTGCCTTGGAAACTTGTTAATTCGCCTTGCCTTGGAATTGCTAATTCGCCTTGCACTGAAAGTTGTTAATTCACCTTCCACTGAAGATTCCTAATTAACCTTTCACTGAAGATTGCTAATTTACCTTCCACTACAGATTGCTAATTCGCCTTCCACCAGCAGATTGCTAATTCGCATTCCACTGCACAATTGCTAACTCGCCTTCTACTAGACAAAACTTAAATTTTTCAAAACACAAAAAGACTCACTTTTAATCATTTTAACCCAAAGTTTCTAGTACAACTAGTATTACTAAGCCTATAGGTACCTTAAAAATGCAAACTTTATGGTTTTTAAGCGAAAAAAAAATAAAATCAAGATTTGCACTTTCTAAAGCTTTTCGAACACTAATGTGTCGTTGTAGGTGTGTGATTTGGTTATTATCAAGTTTTACATTTATATTTAGCAGACAAACCAAAAAACAACACTCTAACGGGTAGTGTACCCGGTCAATATGTAGCTTCGCGGTAACTAGAGTGTCGAACACTAAGAGCGAACGTTAACCTAATATTCTATCAGTATTTTAAGCTATCTAGATTAGTCTAATTACTTGTTAATCCTATGTTATACATATTTACTAGTGGTAAATGGGGGGTTTCAGCCTGAGAGACTAGCACAGGTTTGATGGTGACAAATATTAATTCAAAACACAATAAACACGAAAGCAAATAATCACAAGATAAAAGAAGCGATACATGTTAAATAATAGAAAACAGTATTAACCATGTTAAATCCGATTAAATGTTGATTTGTTTGTTTAGTGCAATGGCTACTTATTTTGAGGTGGCATATCATTCTTAAGACTTAGGCGGTACTTCATCCTAAAATCTAGATACGAACAATCCTGTCACGATTAATGCATCCACATAAAGAATCTAATAGTCTAATTATAATCTATCATAGGGAATTAAAGCAGTGGTGATCCTGTTAATACCCTAGCCTATCGGGACTTTACCTACTTATTGCTTGATGTTGTTTTGTATACCGGTAGTCCACCACCCAAATCAATACCAATTAATAAATTAACAATACTTATTGAAACAATTATCGGGTCACTTTCTGGTCCAACTAAGCTCATAATCAAAGGGTAAGGATAGAGTGTCATTTGTGATCCTATTGGTTCGGGTATACAAAACACAACATGAAGAGCTATCCCAGCATCTAGATTACCAGTTAAGTCTCACTAGACCCAGTTGAATGATAGGTCGCAGGTACAAGCACATAAACAAGTATGAGGCGATAAACATAATTAAACAACAATAATAAATTAAGCAAGCCGGATTAAAACAAACCAAATATTATAATCTTCATTAACATGGCTAATACCCGAGGGTATTAGCCAACAATCATTGTAATTTTACAAGCGTGATCAAACAATTAAAAACCGAATGATTAAGAAAGTAATAATTACACGATGTCTTCTATGGAATGGTGGTTAGTGCTTGACCTTGGCTGCTTCTAATATCTTGGAAAATTCGACTTTAGTAAGTATGGTATAGAGAATGTAATTTTTTGAATGTAATTTTTTGCACACCGAAACTCGTTTTTGAGTCTAGTATTTATAGTGTCTGAAAAACGCCTTGATACGTCGTATGGAGAGAGGTGAATACGACGTATATGGTTAATTTCCTTAGAGTCTGTGATAAGATCAAATCAATCAAGATTAATTTCCATCAATCACATTAACTGCAGATCTTTGACTGATGACCAGCTGTGCATACGGCGTATAGGTGAAGAGTGATACGCCAAATCGGGAATTGATCTTTTACGCGTATTCTTGTGATGAGCTGGCGCTGATACGCCGTATCTTCTTTACTGGATACGGCGTATGGTGTTAGATAAGTGATTTCTTCAAATGTCTTCGTTTTATCTCCAGAATTGCTCCTTTTAGCTTCGTCTTCACAAGTTACTCCATAATTACTGCAAACATAAACTTTAAGCAATTAAGTACCAATATCTTGCAATAATTATATAAAAGTGGGTAAAATGTATAGGATAAGTGATGGTAAAATGTGACGTTATTTGATGTTTTCAAATATCCCCCCACTTGAATCATACTTGTCCTCAAGTAGACTTTAGAAAGGTTTTTGAAAATGTATCACAACTAAGGTTAAGGATTTTTCCGTTAAGCACTTTTTTGTTCTAACCACCTGTACAAAACCAAGCACCTCACGAAATATGGAAATGAAAACATTCAGATCACTCAACTAATCTAGGGTGTAACATTTTAGTGGTACGCTCTTATGCTCAGTCGTGATTATCTTCCTATCATAGGCTTGGCAAGGATACACATCTCCACCTCTAGAGCTAAAGAGTAACAAGTCAAAAGGTAAATTGCGTATTTATAAATAGGCTTGAGTTAATCATTCTTTTTAGGATGAAGAATGATATAGGGTATGAAGCTTTTGACTTTCATCAAAGGTCGTCATCCAACAAGGCAGCTAAGACATGCATACATGGCCGTAACGACGGAATAGACATTCATGCTCGTACACATCCTCATTTGAGTAGATCCTAAGGTTAGTTATCAGGAAAGGGAAATAAAATGGTTGTTAAATAAAATCTACGAAACAAATAGATTAAAGCCAACAAATATGGTGTGGTTGCTAGTAACTTTCCTGACCGTTCCGTGACAAAGACTTGATCATATAAACAAACGTCTCGATCATAGAAATGACAAAGACAACCTAAGTTGGCCTACCCATAACGGTCAACTTCCCTTACATCCCGAATTTTACATACTTTACAAAATAAGTAGTGATATCTGCCACTTTTTTCAATACTCTACATCGTTGAATTTTGTACGTATCAACGAATAATCGATCCTTTCAAATAGTGTCTTCGGTATAGGCTCAATGAACCGACTATCTTTCTTTTAAACTTTTTGCAGTAATACATCATAAATCTCAGTGTAATCTCACCGTCTTCACTATCATCATTCGTCCGGCAAATTTTTCTTTGAACACTTCTTCTTCGGACATAATACATAATCGCGAAAGTAGCAAAATACACGAGCTACAAATATTCCCATTGCATTGTGCAATTTTCCTGACCTTTACAGAGATAGAGAAATTTCACTTTGACGCACGAACTACATGACATTACACAAAAGCAACTAGCGACAATATTTAATCTACACGGTAGGATAAGGTGTAAAGATGAAACGAAACAATTTTTAATGGTGTGGAAAAAGAAAGGAATGGATCAGCAGGTTATTCTAGGGGTATCATACTCTAAAAGTGAGAGTAAGCAAAGGGTTACACGGGGGTTAACTAACCAGTGTAGTTAGTTAATATAACAACATGTAGACTTTTTGGTTTAATCCTAGAAATTTACCAGTTAACATGCTACTCCATCTAAATCCATAGTACTCATCATTGAGGTCTCGAGTGATATACCAGGCCAAGTTCTAAAGTCCACTACATCACCGACACACTCATATTTTTGTAGAATTTTAGTAAGCAATTGGAAACGGATAGGCTTAATTCTCACAAATAGACATTAAGGGTTATAGTGTGCGAGGTAATGTAACTAGTGATTTTTCACATAAAGTATGCTAATTTTTTTTTTAAATTTGATCATTTTTAAGCATTTTTAAGCATCTAGCATTATAAGGACAAGTGTGTTTTAATTCTCCATCCCCCACTTAAATTATACAACGTCCTCATTGTATAGGTAAAACAATTAAAATAATATGGGAAATAGAATTAGAACGAGAAAACTTCCCTGATAGTTTGCTCCGGATGGTTCTCCATTTTGAGTGTTTGAGCAAAAGGTGTGTTGATGAGGGCTTCAGAATGCCCGTGAGAGTTCAACACATGACATTTTTCAGATTATACCATTAAGTCGATTTCGTTTACAGCAAGGTCCTGCATGAAAGTTTAGAAGACGTTCGTGCAATTTCTACCTTTGCTATCCTACAATACAGGCAAACAATTAAACACACAACTATACAGGTTACAATACGCCGTATCCCAAACCCTAGGATACGCCATATGTAATTCTGCAAAAACAATTAAATACTGGAATTTAAATATACTGATAACGTCTAGACATGCATACGCCATATCCAGAGGGGTTCGATACGCCGTATGTCATGTCTGGGAAGACAGACTCAACAATAAATTAAAATTCAAACAATTAAATGCGACAAACAATTTAAAAACAACCAGGTTGTTTCCCGGGAAGCACTTTTGTTTCAGTTGGTCGTTAATTGCGACCTTTCCCTCCTTTTATTCATTAATAAAGACCCTCTTGATCATGCTAGAGGCGGGCTTAATACTTTTAAAAACTAGTTTTTCCTCCCCGACCCTTAAAGTGACTTATCTTTTAAAGACATCGATCTTGACATGGGCAGTGGACAGGAATGGTCTCTCGAGGATCAAAGGGACATCGTCGTCCTCGGGTATGTCTAATATGATAAAGTCAATAGGGAAAACAAATTTTCCAATCCTAACTAGCACGTTCTCAGCTATACCCCTTGGTTGTTTAATGGTCCAATCAGCCAATTCTATGGTTAACCTAGTGTGAGACAAAACTCCTAGACCGAGGTTGGTATAGGTAGAAAATGGCATAACACTCACACTTGCTCCTAGGTCAACAAGGACTTTATCAAAACAAACATTATTAATAAAACAAGGTAAGGTAAAGCTCTCTGGATCTTTTTCTTTCTGAGGCATGTTGTGATCATAAGCTTCCAGAATCTTCACTCCTCTCGCCTCCTTCCAATTATCACATCAATAGTTATGTAGTCACCTCAGGAAAAGGACTGTTTCAGGAAATATGTATCTATGCGTGGTACTGATACGTCGTATGGAGCAGACTTCATACGGCGTATCTTGAATAAATCAGCTGTAGAGATCGATTTCACTTGGTCTCTCTGGTTTGTTTCCGTAAAGCTGGGCAGACTTCCAAAACCTCTTTCTTGCAATACTTTACTCATTTGTCTAATTTGTAGTTCTAAAGTTTTAATCGATGCTCCTTGATTTCTTATTGCTGTATTGGTAGAAGCTCGAATCTCTTTGATGATGTTCGAGTTCTCTTCTTACCTCTTAGCTGATTTTGCCATAAATTTAGACAGTGATTCTTCCATAGTGTCTCTCCGAGCAGGGTACAAAGAATTTCCATTGTTGCGCTGGTAGAATCTTGGCCCCGTTGCTCTGTATTGTCCTGCTGGTTGAAAGGGTGCACCAAATTGCGTGTAGTAGGCTTATTCTAAAGTTTTCCCTTCTTCCTTTAGTGGACAATCTTTTGTATAATGAGGTCCCTTGCATTGTTCGCATATGACCTGAGCAGCGTACATTTTTTCATTCACTTTTTTAATTTCTCTGCCGAGACTATTGAGTTGGGCTTGGATAGCAGCCAGCCCGTCAGAAGTTTCAGTACTCCTGCTTCTTGAAGATGTTCCATTATGCCATTTCTGAGAGTATTTGGCCATTTCTTGGATGGCCACTTTAGCATCAGCAGCGGTTTGGTTAGGATGGCACCCTTTGAGTCAAGGATTTGCCTTGTTGTAACATCGAGCCCATTGTAAAACAAGATAACTTCCTGCATGTCAGTTAGATGGTGTTGAGGACACTTCATCAACAATTCTTTAAATCTTTCCCATGTACAGAAAAGGCTTTCATCGGGTTCCTGCAGGAAGTTGTTAATTTCCTCCATTTTCTTTGCGGTGCGTGCAGGTGGACAATATTTGCTTAGAAACTTCGTTTTTAGGACTTCCCAGGTTGTGATTGAACCAGCTAGTTTGATTCTGAGCCAACGGCTTGCGGCTCCAGTTAAGGATACAGGAATGGCACGAAGCATAAGTTGATCTTGAGTTATTTTTAGGACGCAGAATAACTCAACAATCTATAGAACCTTTTTGATGTGTTCGTTTGCATCTTCGTGTTTCGAACCACTAAAAGTATAGTCACGAAGTTCTTTGAGAAATTGCCCTTTAGTTCAAATTGGGCATTAGCATCAATCTTGGGGCTAGCAACGCCCTATCCGTATTCTCCACGGGTTTTACTCATATATTTCTCCATTGTTTCCGCCATTATTTCTGTAACTTCTTCTTCTTCAATGTGCTCTTCGATTTTAGAAATTTTATCGAACTCAGGTGAATTCATTTCTACGAGGCTTGGTGTTTTGAAAAGCTTCCTTCTTGAGCGAAGTACTCGTTATGGGTTTTCAAAAGGTATGAGTAGTTCTTTAGTGGAACTCTGTGTCATGCACCACCTGAAATAGAGAATCAATCAGTAGGATATGCTCTTACAAAAAGGAATACAGAAATTTAAACACGGAAATCAATTTTAGGTTATGTTTATTGTATCAGATGACACAAACGCCATATCCTGTTGATTAGAATACGCCGTATGAGTCTGTTGAATAGCAGTACGCCGTACTGTGTTCACAGAATACGCCAAATCGTTTTGGGGAACAGATACGCCGTTTAGACTATAAAGACAATACGTTGTTCTGAGTAGAAGGTTAGATACGCCGCATCCAACTGGTGGATACGCCGTATCAGGTGATCAATCAGAGCAGAATACTATTTAAAACACAATTAAATAGGCAATAAAATTAAACACACAATTAAATCAAACAATTAGCAATTAGAATTAGATTAATTTACGCTAAACAAGTTAAAGGTTAGAAAGACTAATAAGAATAAATATTAAACAATTCACTCCCCGGCAGCGGCGCCAAAAACTTGATGTGTCATTGTAGGTGTGTGATTTGGTGATTATCAACTTTTACATTTATATTTAGCCAACAAACCTGAAAACAACACTCTACCGGGTAGTGTACCCGGTCAAGATGTAGCTTTGCGGTAAGTAGGGTGTCGAACACTAACAGCGACCGTTAACCTAATATTCTATTAGTATTTTAAGCTATCTAGATTAGTCTAATTACTTGTTAAACCTATGTTGTACATATTTACTAGTGGTAAATGGGGGTTTCAGCCTGAGAGACTGGCATAGGTTTGATGGTGACAAAAATTAATTCAAAACACAATAAACACGAAAGCAAATAATCACAAGATAAAGAAGCGGTACAAGCCAAATAATAGAAAAATGTATTAACCATGTTAAATACGATTAAATGTTGATTTGTTTGTTTAGTGCAATGGCTACTTATCTCGAGGTCGCATATCATTCTTAAGACTTAGGCGGTACTTCATCCTAAGACCTAGATACGAACAATCCTGTCACGATTAACGCATCCGCATAAAGCATCCAATAGTCTAATTATAATCTATCATAGGGAATTAAAGCAATGGTGATCCTGTTAATACCCTAGCCCATCGGGACTTTACCCACTTATTGCTTGATGTTGTTTGTATACCGATAGTCCATCACCCAAATCAATACCAATTAATTAATGAATAATAGTGGTTGAAACAATTATCAGGTCACCTGCCGATCCAACTAAGCTCATAATCAAAGGGTAAGGACAAGGTGTCATTTGTAATCCTATTGGACCAGGTATACAAAACACAACATGGAGAGCTATCACAGCATCTAGATTACCGGTTAAGTATGAGGCGCTAAACATAATCAAACAAAAATGATAAATTAAGCAAGTCGGATTAAAATAAACCAAACATTATAATCTTCATTAACATGGCTAATACCCGATGGTATTATCCCATAATCATTGTAATTTTACAAGCGTGATCAAACAATTAAAAACGAAATGATTAAGAAAGTAAGAATTACACGATGTCTTCTATGGAATGGTGGTTGGTGCTTAACCTTGACTGCTTCTAATATCTTGTAAAATTCGACTTCAGTGAGTATGGTATAGATAATGTAATTTTTTCCACACTGAAACTCGTTTTTGAGTCCAGTATTTATAGTGTTTGAAAAACGCCTCGATACGCCGTATGGAGAGAGGTGAATACGGCGTATAGGGCTAAATTCCTTGGAGTCTGCGATAAGATCAAATCAATCAAGATTAATTGCCATCAATCACATTAACTGCAGATCTTTGACTAATGACCAGCTGTGCATACGGCGTATAGGTAAAAAGTGATACACCAAATCGGGAATTGATCTTTTACGCGTATTCTTGTGATGAGCTAGTGCTGATACGCCGTATCTTCCTTGCTGGATACGACGTATGGTGTCAGATAAGTGTTTTCTTCAAATGTCTTCATTTTAGCTCCATAATTGCGCCTTTTAGCTTCGTCTTCACAAGTTGCTCCATAATTACTGCAAACATAAACTTTAAGCAATTAAGTACCAATATCTTGCAATAATTATATAAAAGTTGTTAAAACGTATAGGACAAGTGATGGTAAAATGTGAAGTTATTTGATGTTATCAAACATAAAAAATGCACAAAGATGATATTTTTCTTGATTCTAAGCTTGTACACCTATATCCTAAAGATACTAGATCAGATTTACCAAGGTAAATGATCTTTTAGTATACACTAAAAGCTTCGAATACAAAAAATACTAGAAAACAATACGGTTTAAAATCAAACAAAACAAAACAAACACAAAAACTAAGCAAAATCACTCCATGGCTCTTGATACCAATTGTAGAAAACTTAGTAATCAATAACACTCAAAGATCTATAAAGAATTCTAGAGACAAAAAGGGGTTAGAAGGATGCTTCTAGTGAGAGAAAGTAACAAAGAAAGAAAGATTAGATTATGTTAGAAAAACAACCAACACCCTCTCCACATAAGGAGAGGGTATTTATACCCTAAGTAAATGGCGTATGGGCTTGGGGCTCATAGGCTTTCCATGGGCCTTGGGCTAACAAGCCTACTTAAGTTCCAAAAATAACTTAACGAGCTATCTAATGATATCTATGGAAGTGACTAACACTTTTGTGTTCCTAACAGTTACATTTAGTTCTAACCTTCACACGCTATTCCCTAGAGAACGATAACCCCCGATTCTTTCCTATACTACACTACAATGGTTGGGTACATGATGTGCTTCGTTGTGTATAGGTAAATTAATTATCAAGTTTTACATTTATATCTAGCCGAATTACCTATTAACAAACACTAACGGGCATTGTACCTGATCAGTTGTAGGTTCGTTGGTAAGTAGAATGTCGATCACTAAGAGTAAGAGCGTTGATTCCTAAGTCTACTAGTATTTTAGTTATCTATGTTAGTTTTAATCTATGTTAATCCTAATTTAGTCCTAATTCTAACGTGAATGGGGGTTTTTAGCCTGAGAGACTAGCACGGGGTTTTGGAGATTAAGCAAGTGAGAACGATTAACAAACGCAAGCAGATAATCAGAAGATGGAGAAGCGGTCAAGCCTATATAAAGGAATCGTATTAACCATATTTAATCAAATAAAACAGAGGTTTGTTTATTAGTACAATGATTGTCTTATTGTTGTCGATATATCATTCCTAGATTTAGGTGGTACTTCTTCCTAAAACCTAGACATGCTACTTCTGTCACAATTAAACACATCCGCATAAACCAATCTGTGCTGATTATAATCTATCTTAGGAGACTAATAATGGTGATTGATAACGCTGAAATTATACATGTTTCTATGGCATTATTTATGTTTATTCTATCATTTCTAGTGAACTATTGGTACTTAATTAAGCTTGAATTGCTTATAGGTTCACTTGAAGACTCTAGAGACCCAAGCTTATGAATCTATACACTTTGGGAGACGAATACAAGAAAAGAAAAGATTTCTAGCTAAAGTTCAAGAAGTCTGCCTCACTTGCTACATTGTGCGCCGCACTTTCCCCTAAAACCCAAAACCGCCGCACTTATAATATTATGTGCCGCACATTCTCCTAAAGTTTGAAGAATTAAAGTCTAATAAATGCACCTGCATTAACTCCTCAAAATCGCCGCACTTATTTGCAAGTGCGCCGCACTTCCAATAAAAGTCATTAAATGTAATCGCATTAACTCCCAAAGTGCGTCACACTTTTGCTTAAAACCGCCGCACTTTTCACCAAATTTAGCCTATAAATAAAGGACGAATTTGCATCCTCGAATCATCCTATTCTCTTCATCAATCATCTCTCACACACACATATTCCCCTCTTTTCACCAAGAAACACCTCCTAAGTTGAAGAGAAAGATCTAACGATCAAGAACGAAGACAGTTTCCTAATTAGTTATTGAAATAATGGAAGTTTGTATAAAATCTACTTTTGTTATGAACTCCTTAGCCCTGAGAGGCTAATTCTCTCATGACTACTCGGTGAAGTTACGATAATGAATAAGTGTTTGGTATGATTTCGATCGTTTTAATCTTAAGCTTATGTTGCAAACCTGTTATATCTCATCTTATCTATTTTTGCTTATCAACTTAGATTATATAATCATATCTGTATAGGTCGAAAGACCCGTTATGAGCTATGTGGTTTTAAAGATTTGTCTATGGTCTTTAACGTTTATGCTGAGAAATTCACTTTCGTAGATTGATAAACAAAATAAGCTTTGATATAATAATAACTGGATTATTTTAGTGACACATTTGGTCTAGTTAACTAAATATAAGTCTTAAGTTAATCAAGTGAGTTCGTAAAAACGTTTTCTGACGAGAAATTATTTTTATAAATTAAAGTCCCATCTTCGAGGTCAAATCATTTCCAACACTTATAAATTATTCTTAACTATCCGAGTAGTCATCTTTATTATCATTGATAAAACTAAAGTTATTTTCAAAATTGTTAAAGTCTATTTTCTTTCTGATTATTCGAACACTACCCTAATCCCTATGGACGACTTGGTCTTACCTAAAAAGATTATACTGCATACGTGGGTTATACTTTTACCCGTGTGTTTCCATATAATTGTCCAGTATTTTCAGTCTTATAAATTTAAAGCTTTTGAAACACATCAAAGTTTTTGGCGCCGTTGCCGGGGATTCCTTAGCTGTTCTGTAGTCAAAATCTGGAAAATCTCTTTAACTCCCCCTCTTTTTCAAATCGCCGTACAGTTTTCTGGCAAACTAACCCGAACAAATTCTCCTTTGGATGCATACACGTGCTTCCAATTCTCAACTTGTTGAACCATTACTTGAACCTGAACGTACTCTGAATAAAAGACGTCGTCGACGAAACAGAAGAGTTCCATTCGATCAAAGAAACAATCCACCTAAAAACCCGAGAATTGTTTATCTGCCAATTCTCGACATCAACCACTTTCGTCACTTTCTAGTTACTCTTGAAAACCTTTACCCAATGGATAATGAACCCATGTAGGCTGTTGACCATGTTGTCGCTCCGACTCCTGGTTCTGCAATCACTATTCCTGAAACTGTTAACGAATTTTCTATCAACGGTAACCACTTGAATCTTGTCAAAGAAAACCAATTTGATGGAAGAACCAAAACTGATCCTCATAAACACATTCACAAATTCCTCAGAATCTGCGATATGTTTAAATACAGAGATACTGAAAATGAAGTCATTTGCCTAATGATGTTTCCTCTATCACTCACTGGAGAAGCAAAAACATGGCTAGACGAACTCAACGAAGGAACTATAGAAATAAGGGATGAAATTCGAACCGCTTTCTCTAGCCATTTCTTTCCCCTAGCTCTTTTTGACTGACTCCTCGGAGAAATCCGAGCTTTCTCTCAACACGAGAACGAATCTCTAACCGACGCTTGGCTTCGTATGAAGGAAATGCTCCGAAACTGTCATGGTCACAATCTGTTCAAAGGCAACATTATCAAAATCTTCTATCATGGTCTAAGTGAAATAACCCAAGAAGTTCTAAATGCCATAGCTGGTGGTATTTTCTTCTATAAAACACCAAATCAAGCTTATCAGCTTTTGGAAGACAAGGTATTACTAAAGCTCGACTGGGATAAAAATCAAAAAACTAAACCATCTCTAAAAAAACTGTTGCTTTTGCCGATGAAGGTAGCACTAATTCCAATACTGACAAAATTATGGCCTGAATGGATGCCATGACCCTGAAAATGGATGCTCAGTATAAAGAACTCCAAAACCATGCTAAAAAACAAAACTTGATCTTGATGAAGATGATATACCTATGTCCCAAGAAGAAGAAGCCAAATTCATGCAAACTTTTTGTAAGACTTGTTTTTACAATGATTACCGCGACCGAGACTCGAATCGCGATAATTGGCGTTCAAACGAGCGAAGTAGTTACAATTAAGACAACTACCGATCCAATACTGATGATAAACCATACGATCTTCAAAAACAATTCAACAATTTCATGAAATCTCGGCAATCAACCAACGCTTTCGTTAAAGAAACGTTCATGGATCTTAAAACTCAACTCAAAACTGTTGCCAAAAATCATCAAGCTTCAATTCAAAACCTTGAAACCAAGTTCGACAGACTTGCTGACATGCAATCTGGTCGACCTTCTGGATCTCTTCCCAGTAACACTCAACCAAACCCAAAAGGACACAATTCCAAAGTCTACCAACCACCACAATCTTGAAATGAGCATGTGAATGTCGTATTCACAAGAAGTGGTAAATCCTACAACCCACAAATGAACTCAAATGATCAACAAACTAATCCTGAAAACCCTATCAATTTCGACAATAGCGATGAAGAAGACGAAGAACCTACACCACAACCGAAAATTCAAAATCCAAAACCAGTCAAGGAAACTACATTACCTAAACTATCCAAACCAAAAATCCCATATCCTCAACGTCTAAGGAAAGAAAAAATGGAAGCTCAATACGGAAAATTTCTAGACGTAATCCGCGCAGTTCGAATCAATGTAAATCTTATCGATGTCGTGGCCGGAATGCCTAATTATGGAAAATTTCTCAAGAAACTCATAAGCAACAAACGTAAAATCAAACAAATTTCTTCCGCTTTCTTAAGCGACGAAAGTTTAGCGATGATCCAAAACAAAGTTCCACCTAAACTCGGAGACCCCGAAAGTTTTCTTATTCCATGTAATTTCAACAAAACTTTCTCCTGCAATGCCTTAGCCGACCTTGGTGCTAGCATTAACCTTATGCCATATTCACTATATGCCAAATTATCTCTCGAAAATCTTAAACCTACTAAAATGAGTGTAAGATTAGCCGACAAATCATTCCAATTCCCTGTTGGAATAGCTGAAAATATGCTCGTTGAAGTTGGTAATTTCACCTTTCCTGCTGATTTTGTTATTCTCGAAATGGAAGAAAATAGTAAAGTTCCACTTATTTTGGGATGACCCTTTCTTCACACTGCTGACGCAGTAATTCGAGTTAAACAAAAACAACTCAACCTTGGAGTTGGAACTGAACCAATGATTTTCAATATTGATTCTGCAATGAAACACTCCTATTCCAACGATGATACCTGTTTCAGTATCGATGTCATCGATGAAATTTTAAAAGAAGATTTTGACGCTCTTCTAAATGAAGGTAGTAAAATTCTGCATTCCATTGAAGGAACCCTTCTCGAAGAAGAAATCTTTGCTGAATTTGATGAATTCATGGTAATGACTGCTGATGAAAACTCTGACTCTGAATTCGATACCGAAGATCCGCCATTCAAAAAAATCACCATCAATACTGATTATAAGATCAAAACATCTCTCGAAGAACCTCCTACAGATCTCGAACTTAAACCCCTTCCTGATAATCTAGAATATGTATTCCTGGAAGAACCCTCTTTTCTTCCTGTTATCATATCATCTCAGTTATCCAAAGAAAAGAAAAACAAACTCATATCTGTCCTTAAAAAGCACAAGAAATCTTTTGCTTGGAAAACAACAGATATTCCTGGTATTTGCCCATCATTTTGCAAACACAAGATACAACTTATGGATGATAAGAAACCTGTTGTCCAAAAACAAAGAAGGTTAAATTCGAACATGCAGGAAGTTGTCAAAAAAGAAATAGTAAAACTCTTGGATATCGGCATAATTTATCCAATTGCCGATAGTTCTTGGGTTAGTCCTATCCAATGTGTACCAAAGAAAGGTGGTATTACAGTTGTCACCAACAAAAATGATGAACTTGTTCTAACCAGAACCATTACGGGTTGGCGAGTATGCATTGATTATCGTAAACTCAATGAAGCAACCGCAAAAGATCATTTTCCTTTACCATTTATGGATCAAATGCTAGAAAGACTCGCAGGAAATAAATATTTCTGTTTCCTCGATGGTTATTCTGGATATTTTCAAATTCCTATCGATCCTAATGATCAAGAAAAAACAATATTCACGTGTCCTTTTGGCACATACGCTTATAGGTGAATGCCTTCCGGGCTATGTAATGCTCCTGCCACATTTCAAAGGTGTATGTTGGCAATCTTTCACGATATGATCGAAGAATCAGTCGAAGTATTTATGAACGCGTTTTCCGTCTTTGGAAACTCTTTCGACACATGCCTAAACAACCTTGATAAAATGCTCCAACGTTGTAAAGACGCTCATCTTGTCCTAAATTGGGAAAAATGTCATTTCATGGTCAAAGAAGGAATTGTGCTCGGACACAAGAAGTCCAGCGCAGGACTTAAAGTAGACAAAGCAAAAATCGATGTGATCTCAAAACTTCCACCCCCTACTAATATTAAAGGTGTTAGAAGCTTTCTCGGACATGCCGGTTTTTACCGACGTTTCATTAAAGACTTCTCGAAAATTGCTCGACCTATAACTAAACTGCTCGAAAAAGATACTCCATTTGAATTCGACGATGAATGTCAAAAAGCTTTTGAATCATTGAAAGAGAAACTCACATGTGCTCCTGTTATCGTAAGCCCGAACTGGAATCTTTCGTTTGAACTTATGTGTGATGCAAGTGATTTCGCTATAGGAGCCATCTTAGGTCAAAAAGAAGGTAAAAACTTGCACCCGATCTACTTCGCTAGCAAAACCCTTAATTCCGCTCAACAAAAATACACCGTAACCGAAAAAGAACTTATGGCTGTAGTTTTTGCATTTGACAAATTCAGATCCTATCTTATTCATTTAAAAACTATTGTTCATACCGATCATTCAGCTCTAAGGCACTTATTTAAAAAGTAAGATGCTAAACCACGCCTTATTCGATGGATCTTACTTCTACAAGAATTTTATATAGAAATCAAAGATAGAAAAGGTACCGAAAATGTTGCAGCCGGTCACTTATCCCGACTTGAAAACAATGAGACAAGCGATGATAGTGAAGTCGATGATAACTTTCCCGGAGAAACTCTTATGGAAATCAACACCAAAGACGAACCGTGGTTCGCGGACTTTGCAAACTACCTAGTTGGTAATATTATACCAAAAGGGATGACATATCAAAAAAAGAATAAATTTTTCTCTGACCTCAAACACTACTTTTGGGAGGAACCTTACCTTTTCAAAGTATGTTCCGATGGCATGATCAGACGTTGTATATCTGGACCAGAAACCCGAACCATTTTAGATAAATGTTACCACGGACCAACAGGTGGACATTATGGACCCAACATAACTGCTAAAAAGTCCTTGATTCAGTGATTTTACTGGCCAGCAATCATCAAAAAAGCTCATACTCTAGTTCGCTTATGTGAAGCATGGCAAAAGACAGGAAATATATCAAAACATGATGAGATGCCCTTAAACAACATTCAAGCATGTGAAATTTTCGACATATGGGGTATTGACTTTATGGGACCATTCCCAAAATCATATAAGTTTGAATACATTCTAGTCGTCTTAGATTACGTATCTAAATGGGCCGAAGCTCAAGCTTTACCAACCAATGACGGCCGAGTAGTACTCACCTTTTTGAAAAGACTATTCTATCATTTTGGAATGCCTAAAGCTCTAATCAGCGATTGAGTTACTCACTTCTGTAACAAAATAATGGAAAAAACCATGAAAAGATATGGAGTTAACTACCGTTTCTCTACATCTTATCACCCTCAAACTAGTGGTCAAGTTGAAAACACGAACAGGGCTCTTAAAAGAATTCTTGAAAAAACTATTAAAGACAATCCTGCTATTTGGTCAAGAAAACTTGATGATGCTTTGTGGACTTTTCGCACAGCCTACAAAACACCTACCGGTACCACACCATACAAACTAATATATGGAAAGAACTGCCAATTACCATTTGAAATCGAACACCGTGCATACAGGGCACTAAAGAATTGTAACCCAGATTTAATCGCTGTTGGTGAGAAAAGAATGTTCCAATTGCATGAGTTAGACGAACTTAGATACCAAGCATATGAAAACTCTCATCTATACAAGGAAAGAACCAAATTCTGGCATGACAAAAAATTACGAATGAGAAAGGAATTCAAACAAGGAAGTAAAGTCCTACTTTTTCACTCAAAGTATAAGTTTAAACAACCAAAACTTAGATCTCGATGGTTGGGACCTTATGTAGTGAAACATCAATATCCATTCGGATATGTTGAACTTTATGGAAAATATGGAAAGTCGTTCATAGTCAATGGTCACCGACTCAAACTATATCACAAAGAAGATAATGACCAAAGGGAAACAGTCACTCCCTTTTTCCTAAACAAATAACCCCCGAAATACGAGTCTAGCTAACGACTCTCTTAAAAATTAAGCGCTTCTCGGGAGGCAACCCGTGCTTTTACTTAAGTATGGAGGAGTTCCTCCTCCATTCCTCTACTAATATCTTTTATCTAAAAAAATCAACAAAAATATTTTCTCTTTGTATGCTTTTGTTTACTGGTATGTGCTAAATTGCACATACCTTTTTATCTAATAAAACGACCCCAAATAACCAAAAACGGACATAAAATGCCAAATATATGCTTGTTTTGTGTTATTTACTGTGCAGGTATCAGATATTCACTAAAGGACAAAAATCAAGCCAAAACGGATAAAACCGAGCACGGGAATGGAAAGAGCAATGAAAGTCAAAGTCAAAGTCCAAGTCAAAAAGTCAAAGTCAAAGTCAAAGCCAAAGACGTGTGCATCTTAAATGGACCAACCTGTACCCAAGCTAATAGGCCAAGTTAGCCCATTAAGCCATTTATACTAAAGCCTTAACTTGATAAAGTCAAAAACCTTTTAATCCTAAACCCGGCCCAATGCCTAAGCCCAAAATACTTAACCATAAGCCCTTTAACCCCTTTACACCATTAGTCCTTATAGGTTTTCATAGTTAGTCCTTAGGGACTAACACAAGTAGTCCTTTTTCATTACTCCGTTAGTCCCCATACCTTAACCCCGTTATCCCCAAAACAAACACAACAACTTTCCTACCATACCCACTATCACTATTCATCCATCACTTTCGTTCCTCCACCCCTGTTCCAACAAACAAACCCATCACTTTCCCACCTCAACCCTACTTCACAAAATGCCAATTCCACCTTGGCAATCCTAAGGTTTCTCATTAGTTGATGGGACTTTTAATCAAATCAAAGGCTGAGATGGGTTCAAAGAAACACAAATTGAAATCAAGGGTTCAGAATTGAAGGCTTGGAGAGCACTCATACAAGAAACACACCTACAAGGGATCAAACGTCTATATAATTGTATGTGTTTTCACACAGTAGGGCATCTAGTGTAAATTAGTTTAGGAGTAGAATAACTTAATTTCCAGCTTATTTTTATAATTTACTTTTAAAGTCTTGTAAACTTTTTATGTTTTAATGAAATTTAAGTTGTAATGCAAATCTGTCTTTTAAGTTCTTAATGCACATTTAGCTTATTTACTTTAAAAGTCACTTTATAAGCTTTCCATAAGTTCATTTTACACCTGCAAAACCTTCTTAAGCTTTCTCAGAAGCTTAAACTTTATATCCTATTTTAAAGCTCTTTTACACAAAAGTCTGTTTTATAGCTTTTGGATGATAAGCTAGCAATGGATGAGCTTATGGGTTTGGATCCAGCTTATTGACAACAAGCTAAATCGTTAGAGCTTTAGGTTCTTCATTATAAGCTATTGAATGCAGGTTATACCATTTTCCTTTTACAAGTTTTCAAACTGCTTATCTTGCTTATTTACTGCTTCTTATATGCTTATTATGCCTTGTATTTGCTTATTCAGTCTTTATAATGCTTATGATGCTTTAAATTTAGCTTTGAACACATTTGATTAAACTTTTCATGTAATTTGTGATTTTTAGCTTTTAAAGTGCTTGTTCTTGTTTGCTTATTTCTAGTGCTTATTGATGGTTGAAAATTGCTTGTTTTTGCTTATTTTTCTTAGTTTATATTTGGCCTTGTTAAATCTCAGCTTAAATCACTTTTCATAAGCTTAAAAATGAAATTTGAAAATTTAAGAGGGTGTTTGGCACTAGCAGTACTAACCATGTGTTAGTACTGTTGGTTAGACTTTGGCCTTTTAGTCACTTTTGACAAGCTTTAATTCAGTCTTTAAGTAAGTTTTCATAAGTCCTTTAAGTTTAAAGGTCAAGTTTAAGGTTTATTGTACCCATAATGTGAATATGTGGTTTTCCAGTTTCAAAATTCAGCTTGTTAGATTAGAGTTTTGATTAGTGGTCTTTAGGTGTAGTTTTTATGCTTGTTAAGATTCAAAATGCAGTAGATTAGAGTTAAATAAGGTATGCAATTGTCCTTTGAGTTTTTAGCCTAAAATCTGTCTAAGTAGTTTATTTTTAAAGTGTTAAAAGTCCTGATATCAAGAGCAAATTTAGAGTAGTTTAAGTTTGAATTAGGATTTAATTTTAATGGTATAAGCTATCTAGACATTAATCTTCATCAGTTTTAATTTTTTAAGTTTTCATATTAGGTTTTTCTAGCTAAAAATGTAGGCTAAAAGTAGCAATTTACTAATTAAAAAGTCAGTACATACTGATTTTAATCAGTATATACTGACCTTTTCAAAAGCCTTTTTCTAGCTTATTAGTTTTTCAAAATGCTTAATTTTTTTGTTTTTCTAATAGCTTGTAGTATTAACTTAATCTGTTTTTAGGTTTTAAAGTTTAGCTTTTTAGTATTCTAGCTTAAAAGTTAGCTTAAATATGCCCCTTAAGTCTGTTTTGTTATGTGTTGTAGCCAATTAGCTTATTTGCTTTTTTTCTGCTTTTGTGTTATTTCAAAATGCTTATGGTCTGTTCTAAGTTGCTTATTAAGTCTAGAATAGGTTAGTTTAGCTTATTAGACTTAAGTGTTGCTTATTTAGTCTTAAAAGGTTCAACCAGTTAGCTTAAATTTCATTAAGTGTAGTTTTAGCAATTTTGTCCCATTTTCTTCAGCTGATTTCTGGCTTATTAATAAGATTGTCAAAAAGTTGTTTTTATAAAAGTTGCTTATTTTTACTTGTTTTATAGCCTTTTCAAAAAAGAAAACCAAAAAAAATGTTTTATAAAAAAAAGAGGTCACAGGGGTCAAACCTGTGACCTCTCCTTCACATACCAACACCTTAACAACACACTCCACTGCCAACTCACCCTTGGGACTTTTTCGTTTTAACTTCACCCCAACTTTCTTTTATACCATTTTTACCCCTTTAAGCTTTCAGCCATTTTCTGCTTATTTCTAGCTATTCAAATAACCCGTTGGGCTAATTTTATTTTTCATAAGATTATAATTGTGCAAAGTACTTTTCCTGAATTTTTCAGAATTTTCCAAATTAGTTTAGTATTTTTAATTAATTTTTTAGATTAAATTAGTTTTTAATTCATAATAAATAAAATAAAAGTCAAAAAAATATAATTCTTTTTTTTTAATTTTCTTTTATCATTTAGGACAGTTAAAAATTAAATTTGCATTTGTAGGGTTAAAATTTGGAGATTTAGGTTTTTAAAGCTCGGGTTTTGATCCCGTTATCGTTCTTCGTGTTTTAACTTTAATTGCTTTCGTTTTAGGCTTGCTTTTACTTGTTTTTGCATCTTATTTGTAGAAATAGTATCCAAAAAATCATTGAATCATTCAAACACGCGATCACGAACTTAAACTCGGTTCTCAATTCACGCCTCGTCGGGAAACGACTCGGGAAGGTTTTTTTTATTTACTTTGGTTAAAAGTAATCTATCTTCTAGAAGCCTTACGGAATACTTACTCTCTCTCTCATTATTTGATATTTTGGTTATATATTATATATATGTATTAAGCAATTATTACTATATATATAAGTATAATTAAGTTCAAAGCAGTTTTTGGCGCCTCTGTCGGGGAGGTGTGTGCGATTATCAAGTTTACATTTGAAGATTAGTGTTTGAAGACCCTTCCTCGTAAAGTTTTCGCCTTCATTTGTGCTTATTTTCTTTTTATCATGTAATCAAAATACCAAAAAAAATTTAAAAACAACAAAAAGAAACCGTTGTGTCACTTGTGAATTTGGCTCACCTTTAGATTACAATCTATAAGAGAGGTATAAGGAGGGTTGATCCGATGAACTTTTACCCGAAAGGAGAAGATTTTTAAAACGCTTCGCGCTTACCCACTCCTCCGCTTCTTTGTGCGTTTTCTAGAGTGCTACCGCGCACCTTTGACTATCGATCCTAAAAATATTTTTCTTTTATATTTATCTTTCATAAAAATCTAAAAATAATCTTCTTATCCTCCTATTTGTTTAATTCTAATGTCGTCATACAACTGACGTGGTTGTTTCAAGTGTGGAGGTCCGCTTGGTGGTATATATTGTCGACAATGTACTTGTAAGCGATGTAGAAGAAATTATACGGATGAAGTTTGTGCTTTATGTTGTTATGAAGTTGAAATATCATTCGTTAATGATTCAAATCCAAATTCTTTCATTGATTCTCCAAATATTTTCAACCCACCTCCACAACCCCAGACGTATTCTTGTGAGTTTTGTGGAAACAATGCTCATTATGGTTACGATTGTCCACCTTAAGTTCCGTTTATCTATAATCTAGAACCGAGTTACAATCAAGACTTTGATAATGGTTTCCACAAAGTTTTCAAAGTTACCCACAACAATATCTTTGTTGTGAAAACTGCGGGGGTCCTCATGAGACTTTTCAGTGTCAACCATTGAACCAAAATTTCTACGAACCTAATGTTTGTTATAATTCTTTTGCTTCCGGTTTTGACCAATTCCAACCCCTGCAATTTCCCGTCATTCATCAACCTCCTCATGAAATGAGTATCCAAGATATGGAGGATCTGAAGCAGCAGTATTTAGGTGAAATGAAAAGTTTAATTAATATTAAGGATTATCGTAATGAGAAGATTAATATTGAGATTAAGAGTAATGAGCTTAAGGAAAACTTCAATGGAATGAGTATTGAAATTAATAAAAAGAAAAAGCTTCAGCAACTAGAGCAGGTGGCTAATCTTAGTACTTATCCTTCGCAACATTTCAATTCTTTTTGCTACGACAATGATGATGATGATGACGAGGAGTATACTATTGCAATCACACCCGTTTTACCAACCGAGGAGCCCGATAACTCTATAAGTATGGGGGACGAGCATCTTAGCACTATTCCGGAAACAGAATCGAACGAATTAATAAAGTCTAATGTTGAGAACCTTGTCCCAATCCCAAGTGAGTCTGAGGATTTTTCTGATATCGAAAGTGAGTGTGATGTGCCCATTTGTGATAACTTTACAACTTTCTCTAATTCTCTCTTTGATGTTGACAAAAAAAATTCCTCTAGTGACGACGAGTCATTTTCTAATGGGGACGTTTCGAAGGAAATTTATTCGAATCCTCTTTTTGATGAAGAAATAATTTCTACTAAGATAGATCCGCATCACTTTAATGCTGAGTCTGATCTTACAGAATCTTTGCTTAATCAAGATACTTTGATTATTTCTTCTCCTAAGATCGATTCTCTTCTCGAGGAGTTCTCCGGTGAACTCGCTCATATCGATTTAATTCCACCGGGAATTAATGAAGCCGACTTTGATCCTGAGGAAGAAATTCGTCTTGTTGAGAAATTGTTGTATGATAATTCATCTCCTCGACCTCCAAAAGAATTTAATTCTAAATATTCTAAAGCTATAATTAAATATTTCTCTCCATCTCCTATCCCCGTTGAGGATAATGACTCTCTTATGGAGGAGATCGATTTATTTCTTACACCGGATGACTCGATGCCACTATGCATTGAGAATAATGACTATGACTCTGAAGGGGATATCCTTTTCCTTAAAGAATTGCTTAGCAATGATTCCCCTTCACTTCCTGCAAATGACTCATTTCATTTTGATGTTCCATCATCCCCTTGTCCTCCTGCAAAACCACCCGATGATGATGAAATTAAGCCCGATACGGGAGTTTTGACTGCCAAAGTGGTGGGTGATATTTTTGAACATTATGTTCTTATGCCTAGACTTTTACCCACCCAACCCAACCTTTGTCCAGTGATTGACACTTTGCTTCCATTTTCATCCGAAAATGAGGACAAAGTTCATCTCTTATCTCATCGGGGCTTTAAAGCTTTCCAGCTTTTTTCTAAAAGCCCGGCGATGATCTATGGAGGGAACATTCCAACCTTGGATGTTCCATTTCTCCATATCTATCCTCCTTGACCAGCTCTAGTATGGGGATCGAGTCAGGCTCAAGACTTGGTTAATAAAAATAAGCGCTTCGTGGGTGGCAACCCATGCTTATCCTAATATAATAATAGTAGTAATGAATAAGTGTGACGTGAGGAGGTTTGCCTCTTCCTTTCTCGTGTTTTGTGGTTTGTGTTGTATGTCCAGGATTGCCCCGGATTTTGAAGACTCTCGTGCTCGTGGTTTTGTTCTTTGTTTACTCGAGCTTCAATCCTTAGCATGATTATGGGAATCCAATATCCTAAATCTTATCGACCAACGTTTATCTTTAAGCATACTTAATAAACGGCTTTAGATTTACGTAGAGATCATTCTTTAAACATTGAGGACAATGTTCAATTCTATTATGGGGGGATCTATCGATTTGATTGTGCCTGCAGCCGTTGTTTTTACGTAATCCCGTTTTTACCACCAAAATACCAAAAAAATTAAAAAAATTTAAAATTTTCAAAAATAAAATAAGTGTTTTATTATAATGTTGACTTTTCTACTGGGTAGAATAAGAATAAATTTTGACTCGATCGAGCGTGTTGAGCTCTTAGCTTTGTCCCTTAACCTTTAAATAGTGAACTGTTTTCACAGATTTTCTCACCTCTTTGCACATAGTTTTCTCAGATCTAAAACCTCATTTTAAACCATTTCCTTTGATCACTTAACTTATTATAAGTATGTTTAAAATATGATCCAATCATCTATTCATTCAAGTGCAAGAGAAGAACTCCCGTTATCGTCAAGATACGAAGTTATGTAGTTAGTGCATTCGTGACATGTTTTACATTCACAATGTATAGATCGAGTCTATGTATTCCAATCTTGTGAGTATAGTTAGATCGTGGTGATCTTTGTATGTAGTGTTAGAGTGGTGTGATCTAAGTAGTGTGAGGTTGTGAAGAAGTGAAGGTGTGGAAAGTTGTGAAATAGTATGAAGTTGTGAAGTGAAGAATAGTCGTGTAGTGAAGAAGAAGTCGTGTGGTGAAGCCTAGTTGTGAATTGTCATGAAGTGGTGTGTTGTGTTGTGATAGATTGGTTCTAGCTAGGATTAGAACTCAACATTTAGCTTAGTGTCAGAAATTGATGTAAGCTAATTTGTGTACGGTTTTCTCCGCCTAAATAGAGATTGTTGACTATTGAAGTAACTCTCGAGTTGGGTACTCGGGGAGTGGAGTAGGGCGAAGAGGTGCTTCGTGACCGAACCACTATTAATCATCGTGTCCGGTTTGCATTTCCTTTTACTTATCTCTTTACTTTTATGCTCGCATTTATCGCTTTATATTTATACTTGCAATTGTGTGATGTGTTGATTATATAGTTTTAATTATGTTTATGTCATGAATACATCTCTTTTGATTCCCTCGCAGTTAAAGTCTCGGGATTTTACCATTTTTTGTTGTTATGTAATTCTTTTTGTTGACTCTATTGTACTTTAAGTTTCTAGCGTCTTGCTAGACTCTTTTTTATTTATATTCCATCTTTGCCGTTCAAAAAAAATATGAATATTGTGTGTTGGTTTGTATTGTTGTAAATCGATGTATTACTATGTGTATATAACTCGTATGAACACTCATTATATTGTGTTACGCTTGATCGGTAATTTGATACGACACATTTTAAGATTTTAAATGGAAACGTATTCACCCCCTCTACGATTTCCACAGTTTATCATAACCCTGGTTATTTTCTAGTAACGTAAGTTACAGTTAAATGTTGACATATTTTTGGTGGCGTTGTATGGAAAAGGGAAAATTTTCTGATTATTGTATTTTTTTTATTTTTGCTCTCTTTCCTAAACAAATCAGATAAAAACGTCAAAGCTTATAAACATTTTACTTTAAGTTACGTTATGTTAGAGATTTTGACAATTTATACCGATCATCCATTGGAAAATCCAGAAAATAATTACCACTATGACTTATACATGCAAGTATAATACTGACCAAAGTGAATAAGAAAAATATTTAATTACTAAAATGAACAATTACAAAAAATACATTGTTAGTTTATGACATCAACCTTAAATTCTTTGTTTTTTGTTTTGTGTAGTGTATCACTTAAAATAAAAGCTGGGAATTATTTAAAATGAATGAAAAGTCAAGAGTATTAGTATTTATCTATCAATGACCTAATCGAGTTTTTTACTTTGAATGGATTTCTATACTCAACTGATTAACATATAGCTTGTTGTTTTATGCACCTCACGGCTTATTTTATTCTAACGCATTTATAAAACGGATAAAACTTTTAAAAAAAATGTTGCTGACGTTTCTTGGTGAGCTTAAACTAAAGAAACAATGGTCATGATTATATGATGATAGCTTGACTGATAAGAACTTATCCTAGTATATCGGTTCATATGTTTAAGTGTAGAACTAACTCAAAAAACTAGATTGTAAAAGGAGATGACACATTGACTTATAAATCACCAATAAATCCTATACTTGGCCGATGTGAGATCGTAACAATACCCACTATTTGAAGAATCAATGTCCTCGGTCATGGTTGGCACTCTTCTTTTTGGGTCTAAGCCATCACTATAGGCCATCACTCCGAGCTCGTTGGTCACGGCTATGTTGGTTACGGTTCACACCTTCTTTTTTCGGGTCCAAGCCACCACTCCGAGTGTTGGAACCTCGAAAGGTAGAGCTAGCTCTGATACCAATTGATACGAACCTATCCCATACTAGGCTCGTATCGGTTCATAAATCCAAGTGTAGAACTCACTTAAAAAGCTAGCTTGTAAGAAGAGGGGACACATTGACTTATAAACCACCAACCAATTACATACTTTGCCTATATCGGATCATATACTTTGCTGATGTGAGATCGTAACATTTACTGGAGATGTCCAAGATTTCAATGAACTACAGGCAAACATGGTGGATATTTGAGACTGTACGATGAACACTTGTTTTATATTTGGATATATTTGGTGCAAATGTGCAATCTACTCGGCACTAACACCACAAGATTTCAGCAAAGGCCTCTTGGTTCCCAAGGCGTTATGTGAGGATCTAAACAATTTAGAAGTTGTATGTGGCCTGGGTCAGAGTTTCGCTTTAAGACATAAGTGAGATTGAATTTGTGAGTTATGTCATGTAGTTAAAAACATTTGCCGTTGAAAGTAAAAAGTAATACCACTAGATTTCAAATTTGCCGAATGAAAACTTATTAGTGAAAAGGACCTAAAGCAAAAGCAAAGTAATGACCAAAGAAAAACAATCGATGATATATTTTATAAAACACTAAGAGGACCAATATGCATAGAATAATCATTTTAATGTTTAAAGGTTTACTCAAAAGTATATTTAGTTTTGATATAAACGATGAGATAGGGATTCTCTAATGCGAAAAATTAGTACAATTTAGTTATATATGTTTTGTTCCCGTTTTCGTAGGACCGTCATAGTTTTCAAAATAAAATATTGACGGAGGATGGCTCTTACCACAAGTCAAAAAACGCTTTATCTTTTCTTTATGAATAATCAAAACTATAAAAGTTTTTATGGATAAACATTTTAATAATGCAAAAAATATGGTCGACTGAATCTGGGAGTGGTAAAATATCAATGTATGGTAAAATTTTGCGAAAAATAATACAATTTCCAAAACATATACTCTTTTACCTTATCTAAGTAATACCCCATAGACAGTTATTTACGAATTCAAAACTATGCTACTTGTCGTACTTATTAAAATTTTTTGGATTTGAAACATATTTATAAAGAGTGAGTTTTTTTGAGGACAAGTTTTAGCCTACATACTAAAAGACTAATCTAGACCATCCATTAAAAAAAAATGAAGGGGACCAATAGTGTAAATTTACTAAAACTACACACTAACGTTCTCTCTCTATTTGTTTAAAGTGCCAAAATTCTTTGCCCAAAATTGCAATTAATTGACTTTTTTTGACATTTTGTACGTTTATTTTACGTTTTTTAAAAGTTTTTATGCTTTTTTTACGTTTTCGTCCGCTTTCGCGCGTTTTCGACTGTTTTCGCACGTTTTCGTCCGTTTTCAGGCGTTTTCGTCCGTATTTAGACGTTCTCGCACATTTTCTTATGTTCTAGCACGTTTTCTTACGTTTTCGTCCGTTTTCGTACGTTTTCATACGTTTTCGTCTGTCTTCACAATGTTTCTTCTGTTTTCGTCTGCTTTCGCACGTTTTCACACGTTATCGTCCGTTTTTGGATATTTTCATACGTTTTCACACGCTTTCGTCCGCATTCTCGCGTTTTCATCGGCTTTCGCGCGTTTTCGTCAGCTTTCGCGCGTTTTCGTCAACTTTCGCGCGTTTCGCCAACTTTCGCGCGTTTTCGCCAGCTTTCGCGCGTCTTCATACTGTTTTGCCTGTTTTCGTATTTTTTGCGTTTTCGCCCTTTTTTGCGTTTTCGCATGTTTTCTTTCACTTTTTGCACGTTTTCTTTCGTTTCACATGTTTTCGTCTGTTTTCATATGTTTTCATCCGTTTTCATACGTTTTCGTCCGTTTTCTTACGTTTTCTTATGTTATTGCTTGTTTTTGTACATTTTTGTTTGTTTTCGCAAGTTTTAGTCCGTTTTACACAATTTTGTCTGTTTTCGCACGTTTTCTTCCGTTTTTAAATTTTTTTGGCCGTTTGGAGACGTTTTCAGTAGTTATCAAACGAGTTCTTCTGTTTTCATACTTTATCTATCACTGATATTATATCAAAAACCCTAAACCACTAACCACTAAACCTTATACCAAAAACCCTAAACCCTTAACCACTAGGTATAATATCATAAATGATATATACATAAACTTTAAAATCTATACCAAAACCCCTAAACCTTTAACCACTAAACCCTATACAAAAAACACTAAACCCCTAACCACTAGGTATAATATCACAAGTGATAAATATATAAACTTTAAAACCTATACAAAAAACCCTAAACCCCTAACCACTAAACCACATACCAAAAACTCTAAACCACAAACCACTAGGTATAATATCACAAGTGATATATACATAAACTTTAAAACCTATACCAAAACCCTAAACCCCTAACCACTAAACCCCATACCAAAAACCCTAAACCACTAACCATTTGGTATAATATCACAAGTGATGTATACATAAAGTTTAAAACCTATACCAAAAACCCTAAACCCTAAACCCTATACCAAAAATCCTAAACCCCTAACCACTAAACCCTGTACCAAAAAACCACTAAGCACTAACCACCAAGCAATCTTATTTAACCAATCCCTTAAACACTAACCGCTCATAAACCCTTATACCAATAAACGTAAACACCCATCCCTACCTCTAAACATATACCAAATCCCTAAAATTTTAAACAACCAATCCCTTTATACAAAAACCCTTAAACCCCTAACCAGTGATGGTATAGATCACAAGTATATATACATAAACTTTAATATATATACCAAAAAACCCTAACCCCTAACATTAAAACCCATATACCAGAACCCCTAATTCATACCACTAGATATAAATCACAAGTGATCTTATACATAAACTTTAAAATCTGAACACAAACAACATAAAACCCCTAACCACTAAACCCCATACCAAAAACCCTAAACCTCTAACCACTAGGTATAATATCACAAGTGATGTATACATAAACTTTAAAACCTATACCAAAAACCCAAAACCCTTAGCTACTAAACCTTATACCAAAACCCTAAACCCTATACCAAAAACTCTAAACCGTCTAACCACTAAACCCTATACGAAAATCCTAAACCACTAACCGCTAAACCCTATACCAAAAACCCTAACCACTAAACCCTAAACCGCTAACCACTAAACCGTATACTAAAAACCTTAAACCCTAACCACTAGGTATAATATCACAAGTGATATATAGACATAAATTTTAACCCTAAACCCCTAACCACTAGGTATAATATCATAAGTTATATAAACATAAACCTTAAAAATCTATATAAAAAATCCTTAATGTAACACCCCCAAATTGGGTCGCAACAGAATTATATCTGGGAGCGTTACTTCATAATACAATAGCACAAGATACGAGAGAACGACATCTAAATGAGTCGTTAGAAAAGTAATCTCGTTGATTTTCTTAAAATTGAACTTGATATAACATTTGTCCCAAAGTTTGCATCACAATGAAAAACTGAAGTAATACAACGAGATTTGATGATTTGAATGTATGTAGAAATCCATGAATGTAATCTTGTAAAGTTTAGACTCCAATGCACATCAAGTAAGCCAAGCATCTATTTCACTTGAGAAAAACATGCTTAAAAGTGTCAACATAAAGTTGGTGAGTTCATAGGTTTATGTAAGTATAAATGTAGGATCAAAGATTCATAAAGTATGTATGACCATTATAACCTATACAATAGTCACAAAAATGTAAGTATAAATATTGAAATTAAAGATTTATAAAGTGCATGTGACCATTGTAACATATACAATAGTCACAAAAATATGATTACGACTGCACTAAGTTCATAACAAAGAAAAACCGAACGCACCTTGAAGGTGCGCAGTGGTGTCATGGTGTCGATTGGTTGCCATGATGGATGGAGATGAGGTGGTGAGAAGGCGAGTGGTGAGGTTGCTGGGCGTAGAGGGGTGGCAGCGGCGGTGGAGGCGGGTGGCGGCGAGTGACATAGTGGATCGGATAGATCGGGTGATGAAAAACAATTTTGGTTTCGGCCGGAAAACTCGCCGGAAAAGTTTTCTGGCAGCGGCTGTGGCCGGATTCCGGCCGGTGGGTGGCTAGCCGGAAAATTGGGTGAGAGAAGAGGGAGATGTGTTTGTTGTGTGTTTTTTATATATATTAAATGAAAAGAAATTTATAACTTTTATATATAATATAAAGTTATAAAAAATGACAAATTATAAATAGATGAGGGTTAATTTGTAAATGTTTCCTCATGGACTAAAAGTGTAACTTGTGAGTATTATTTTGTAAAATAGTGGTTCGGGATCGTTCTTGAACCCACTTAACGGACGATTCAAAACCGAAACTTGCGCCAATTGCAGTTTCAGAATAATTTTTCCTATAAAACGAGGTATTCACTGACTAATTTTCATAAACGTTTTATAAAATTTATTTAAAACGTTTATTATTTATTTGTATATTTCCGATAAACTTTGTCCGAAAAATGATATTTTACTTGAATATTTGCGTCTTTAACAAACGTTACTGAATAAAATGATAACTAATTTATTAAATATTTTTATTTAATAAAAAGTGTTAATTAAATATTATTTAATTATTTTCCTGTCGGTGCGCGTTGTTCTTGATTCTAAAATCTTGCGAGGGAATTTCAGTCACTTTCTGACTGTTTTCGGGTCTCGGTCAAAAAGTTGTCCGGAATGTCGTTTTACATCAAATTGCTTTAGAGTCCGAGTCATGAAAACGTGATTTAGTGGTTCGTTTTTGATAAGTCAGCTTAGGAATAACATATATCTTGTTCGTTTTCAAGTCAAATAAGTTAAAAATAACTTGCACATGAGAGATGTAATAATAATTATGATTTATTATTTAAAATATGTTTCGAAAATTTTACCGGTCACGCGGTAATCGCTTTTACGTGACAATAAAAGACCAAAAGTCAAAAAGTCAAGTTAGACCCAAAACGTCAAAGGGTAAAATAGTCATTTAAAATTTTAAAAATTGCCGGATGTTACAACATTTATCTAAAATGGTTCGGGTTTCTGGTCCAGATATACAACGTCTGATCATTACCATGGAACATACTTGAAAAGGTAAGGTTTCCTCCCCACAAAAGTAATGTTTGAGTCAGAGAAAAATTTTATTGATTTTAATTGATTGTCTTCCCTTTTGGTATAATATTACCGACTAGGTAGTTTGCAAAGTCTGCGAACCATGGTTCGTCTTTGGTGTTGATTTCCATAAGAGTTTCTCCGGGAAAGTTATCATCGACTTCACTATCATCGCTTATCTCATTGTTTTCAAGTCGGGATAAATGATCGGCTGCAACATTTTTGGTACCTTTTCTATCTTTGATTTCTATGTCGAATTCTTGTAGAAGTTAAGATCAATCGAATAATGGCGTGGTTTAGCTCTTGCTTTTTGATTAGTGCCTTAGGGGGGGAAAGGGGCGACATGATCGGTATGAACAATAGTTCTTGAGAGAATAAGATAGGATCTGAATTTGTCAAATGCAAAAACTACAGCCATAAGTTCTTTTTCGGTTACGGTGTATTTTTGTTAAGCGGAATTAAGGGTTTTGCTTGCGAAGTAGATCGGGTGAAAGTTTTTACCATCTTTTTGACCTAAGACGGCTCCTATAGCGAAATCACTTGCATCACACATAAGTTCAAACGAAAGATTCACTAGTACAAAAAGTGGTATTGGTCACACCAAAAATGTGTGACTATATTACATATGTCACACACGCGAAAAGTTAGTTGTGTGACAAAAGGTCGCGCCCGGCGATAGGTCCCAACGGTCACGCTATTCGAGTTGTCACACTAGAAAGCTTTAGTTGTCCGTATATCCATTCTGTTTTTTGTTGTGACTAAATAGGTACAATTTAGTGACTGTAAAACAATGATACAACTAACAAGCATGGTTTTTTGGTATATTTAGTCGCTTTACAATTAAACATAGAGTAGCCCAAAATGTGTTAAAATGTGTCGGACTCATATGGGTGCTTATAAGATGAAGAGATGTGTATTTTGTGTGACTATTGATCATCCAATGGCCACATGAGTTTTATGTTTGTGTGACCCATTTGTAGTATTTAGCCACATCAAGCATGTTTGTTTTTTGGTATTTAGTTCACATACAAAAGCTAGGCATTAAAGTGACCCAAAAGTGTTAGAAATGTTAATAAGTGTGATCATATGGTGTTTAATATTAAGAAATGTGTATTTTGTGTGACTATTGATCATCTAATGGCCACATGAATTTGAAGTTTGTGTGACATTTTGTAATATTTAGCCACACAAAGCATGTTTTTTTGGGTATTTAGTCAGATACAACTAAGCATAAAGAGACCAAAAGTGTTAATAAGTATGACCATATGGTGTTTAAATAGAAGAAATGTGTATTATGTGTGACTAATGTTCATCAATGGCCACTGATTTTTGATTTTTGTGTGGCTATTTGTAATATTTAGTCACACAAAGCATGTTTCTTTTGGGTGTTTAGTCACAAACATTTTAAGAATAAAAGTGGCCAAAGTTTAGGGTTATTAAGTGTGATATATGGTGTTTAATATGTAGAAAATGTGTATTTTGGTGTGACGATTGATCTCCAATGGTCTCATGAATTGTATGTTAGTGGGCCTTTTTGTAATATTTAGTTACACAAAGCACTGTTGTTTTGGGTATTTAGTCACATATAATTAAGCATAAAGTAGCTCAAAAGTGTTAATAAGTGTGACCTTTGGTGTTTAATTGAAGAAATATGTATTTCTGTGTAACTATTAATCATCCCATGGCCACATGAATTGATGTTTGTGTGCCTTTTGTAATTTACTCACCAAAGCATGTTTGTTTTGGGTTATGAGTCACTCACAAACTAAGACATAAATGAAAAGTGTTAATAAGTGTTACCATATGCTGTTTAAAGTGAAGAAATGTGTATTTTGTGTGACTATTGATCATCCAATGGCCACATGATATTTTATGTTTGTAGTGGCCATTTGTGTATTCAGTCACACAAGGCATTGTTTATTTTGGGAGTTTAGTAACATATTAATTATGCATAAAGTGGCCAAAATGTGTTAATATGTGTGACCATATGGTGTTTAATTAAAGAAATGTGTATTTTATGTGACTATTGATCATCCAATGGTCACATGCTATTTTTGTTAGTGTGTCCTTTTGTAATATTTAGTCACACAAAGCATGTTTGTTTTGGGTATTTAGTCACATATAATTAAGCATAAAGTAGCCAAAAGTGTTAATAAGTGTGACCATATGGTGTTTAAAGTGAAGAAATGTGTATTTTGTGTGACTATTGATCATCCAATGGCCACATGAATTTTATGTTTGTGTGGCCTTTTGTAATATTTAGTCACACAAAGCATGTTTTTTGGGTGTAGTTAGTCACATACAATTAAGCATAAAGTGACCAAAAGTGTTAATAAGTGTGACCATATGCTGTTTATGGTGAATAAATGTGTATTTTGTGTGACTATTGATGATCCAATGGCCACATAAAATTTATGTCTGTGGGCATTTTGTAACATTTAGTCAACAAGCATGTTTGTTCTTGGGTATTTAGTCAATACAATTAAGCATAAAGTGACCAAAAGTGTTAATTAAAGTGTGATCATTGGTGTTTAAAGTGAAGAAATGTGTATTTTGTTGGATTTTATAATCCAATGGCCACGTGAATTTTATGTTTGTGTGGCATTTTGTGAATATTTTGTCACCACAAGAATTAAGCAAACCAATGTCAAAAAAGTGTTAACAAGGTGTGACCATATGGATCTTTAGTCCAATTTAGAAATCAATATATATCCAAAACAAATCAACTTTATATATCAAAATAAATTAAATACAATAAACTGGAAGGTTTATAAATGACCAATATAAAAATTGTATTGTTGTATATACTAAACTCCTCAAATAAACTAAGGCCTTCTGACTCCTCTTCTTATTTGCTTCCTTTTGCATGGCATTCTAGAGACGTAATAATTGGGAATAATAGGTAAGGCCATCCATGCTAGTTATATGGTTCCCACTTGCTAGAGATTTTTCCATGTTTAGTGTCATCTCTACAACTGCCATGGTTTGCACTGATTGAAGGATTTCATGTGATTGAAGATAGGATTACTCGAGTCAAAGAGCGCGTATTGTTAAGTTCTAGAAGTATTTTTGTGTATATCCTATATTTTTAGAGATTTGGTTTAGCATATTATCTTGTACAGTGCTCCTTGTGTTATAAAGGAGTCACTTAGGTGCTAGGTAGAACATACACATTCTTATCATTTTATACACATCTTTCACATACTTATCTCATAGCCTTTAAGGTTTTTTTAAACCGCTAGTATGTCGAGTATCGTATTATTCTCTTAATAATATTAAAGCTTTTTAGTTATTCACTATTTTCATTTCATTGTTATCTTCTTGATCACTAAAGGTTAGATTCCGCATAGCCTTTGGTGAAACATATTAACAAAGTTTCTCTCATTGTGACCTTGTGTTTATCCAAGATAACAATAACCTTATAACCTAAGGCATAAGATCCATGTTGGAACAACAAGTGGTTATCAGAGCTTGTTGAGAAAACTTTGATCAAAAGAAGCATAACACTCTTTTCCTTTTACTAAACCACAAACAGAAATGGAATCCATATTAACCACACAACCAATACTACATAAAACTCCCAAATCCTTGAACTGAAAAGTCTTTTGATCAATGGAATTCGAATCCAACAGTACTTACAACATGGAAACACTATGCTCTATCGAGAAGTCATAGAGTTTGGTGGACTCTTACAAAGTACACCAGTAAGAAAACCAGGGAAAGCAGAGTAGCAAGAGAAGCTTTTGCAAAGAAGAAAGGAAGGACTGCGGTATTACTACTGAAGAACATGCAGAAAAGAAGAAATGATGTAAGGCCTAGAGAACTACTTTGTTTTGGGCTTCTCCCTGATGAACATCAGTAAGATTTCAGGCAAATATGATAATGCCAAAGACCTTGGAAGCATTGAAAATTTTGTATGGGATAATGACAGCCACCAAAAATGATAAAGAAGAATCAGTTGAAGCAACAAAATGGCAACTTCAAGGCTGAAGGGTCAGAAATAGTTGATAAAACCTTTAATAGGTTACAGTCTATTGTGAGTCATCTTGAGTTCATGGATGTTCCAATTGAAAAAGATGATCTAAACCAAAAGTTTTTGACAAGTCTTGCACCAGAATGGTTAATGTACACCATTGTTTGGAGAAACAGAGATGATCTAGACACAATGAGTCTGGATGATTTGTACAATCATCTCAAAGTCTATGAACCTGGAGTCCAAAAGAAGGCAGGATCAAACTCTCAAAATATGGCCTTCATTTCTTCATCAAACACCAGCAGTGGAAAAGGTAAAGTTCCCACTGCTAGTGTTCCAACTGCTAGTAGTCAAGTTTCCACTGTTAGCACTGAGGTTGCAGCTGCTAGTCTAAGCTATGATACTATCTGTGCATACATAGCTACTCAGTCAAGTGGTTCTCAAATCAAATATGAGGACATCACTCAGATTGATGAAGATGAATTATAGAGAGAATGGACATTCAAATGACATGGCTTTGCTGAGCAAGACGGCTGACTGATGGTGTTAGAAGACGACTGGTAAAGAAGGATTACCATTCAGGATCCTGATTGTAGCTGGATTTGAGAAATCAAAGGTGGAATGATTCAATTACACAAAATGGTCATTTTGCTAGACAGTGCAGAGCACCAAAAAGTCTAAGATAGAGGAAGAGAGAAAGCTACAGAAGGATCCCTGGGTGGAAGAACCTGTACTAAAAGCATGGATGGCATTGTGATGGGATTTGGAGCTACATGGTAATGAATTAGATGAAAATCATGCACTATGTGCAGATGATTGTTAGTTCTAAACAGAATTTGCTCTTATGGCCATGTCTAGCTCAAGCTCAGACAATGAGGTATATGATGATTCCTATTGTTCTAAATCATGTAGGAAAAACATAGAAAACCTCAACACTAAGTTTAATAAGTTAAATGAAGAAACTTAGTGATTGTGAGACGGAATTGTATAACTACAAAAGAGGTTTATCTCAAGTTAAGGCTAGATTAGTATAATTTAAAGTAAATGAAACTAAATTCTGTGAAAGAATTAGAGTCCTGGAGAGAGATGTAGAAATTAGAGATAATAAAATTGAATCTCTCAAAAATGAACTTGAGGAGTTGAAGAAGGAAAAAGAAAGCATAGATCATAAATTAGTAGGATTTGGTAATGCTTTAAAAGATTTAAATGATCTCTTAAAGAGTCAAAAATCTGCTAAAGATAAAACTGGTGTAGGATTCAATGAGTATACTGTTGTACCTCCTCCTCCTGCCTAAGTTTATTCACCTCCTTAGAGAAATCTGTCATGGACAGGTTTACCTGAATTTGTGGATGACATTGTCACTGATTATACTAGGCCCACACCTAGTGTAGATGTGTCAAAAGATGTTAGGAGTGACCTAGATGGTAATAATACTTCTATTTTTAAGCAAGGAGAAACATCTGGTAGTAATATGTCAAGGCCTATGATTAAGTTTGTGAAAGAATCTGGTTGTCCTAATGCAATTAAAATCAATAATACTAAAAATACTAGGAAACCAACTGTGAAATATGCTGAGATGTATAGAGACACTTCAAAAAGTCCTAAAGTTAGGGGAAACCAAAGGAATTGGAATAATTTAAAATCCCAACAGCTAGGAAAAGACTTTTTGATGCAAAATAAAGCATGTTATAAATGTGGCTACTTTGATCATTTTGGCAATCTAATTGTTGGATCATGGGTGGCTAAGGGGAGAAACTTGACCAAGGTTAATCTATTCAAAATAATGTGAAATCCCCATCTACTCATAAGAGTATGACACCCAGAGATGTTTTGCTTAAATCTGGCTCAAAACCTATTGTGGTAAACAAACCAAAAATGAATGTTGCTCAACCAATAATGACATCTTTTAAAACAGCACATTTAAATGTAAAAAGACCATTTGAAAGAAAAAAAGCAACTAAAAATAAAATTTGGGTTCCAAAAGTTCCCACTGGTAGAACAAAAATTCCCACTATTGGCTCAAATGTTCCCACTGCCAAGCCAACAGGTGCTGCTGATTTGGGAAACAAGGGAAAAGCTGTTAAGGGCTCAGCTCGTTGGATTTGGAAACCTAAGGAAAATACTTCTAGTCAAGGTTCAAATTTCAATGGTGTATCAGTGACTTTCAAGAAATACCAATACATTGATACACAAGCCAGGCTTAAGTCAGTAATGGCTTGGCTCCCTAAAAAGAACTAATGCTCTTTTTATTTGTGCAGGGCAACATTGATGATAAAGGATATTGGGATAGTGGTTGCTCTAGACACATGACTGGCAACATATCTTACCTTTCTAAGTATGAGCCCTATGATGGAGGATATGTGTCATTTGGATATGGAGGTGGAAAGATTACTGGTAAAGGAACAATTAAAACTGGTAAACTTGAATTTGAGAATGTTTATTTTGTAAAAGAACTAAAGTATAATCTGTTTAGTGTGTCTCAAATTTGTGACAACAAAAATAGTGTTCTGTTCATTGACTTAGAGTGCCTTGTGTTGGGAAAAGATTTTAAGGTTGATGATTCTCATGTGTTGCTTAGGACACCTAGACAACATAATATGTATTCCATTGACCTAAACAATATTGTCCCTTATAAAAACTTGACTTGTTTGATTGCCAAGGCCTCTATGGATGAAAGTATGATGTGGCATAGAAGATTAGGTCATCTGAATTTTAAAACCATGAATAAGTTGGCTAGGAATAATCTGGTTAGAGGTTTGCCTTCCAAAAGTTTTGAAAATGACCATATCTGTGTTGCTTGTCTCAAAGGAAAGCAGCATAAGGCTTCTTGTAAGACCAAGTTAGTGAACTCTGTCTCTAAGCTCATTCACACTTTGCATATAGATTTGTTTGGACCTACTCCTGTCAGTAGTCTTAATCATAAATGGTATTGCTTAGTTGTGACTGATAATTTTTCTAGGTTTACTTGGACTTTCTTTCTAAAATCTAAGGATGAAACATGTAGCATTATTAGGAATCTTATCACAGAGATAGAAAATCTAAAAGACCTTAAAGTGAAAATAATCAGGTGTGATAATGGGGGTGAGTTTAAGAATAGAGAGATGGATGAATTCAGCACTAAGAAAGGTATTAAAAGAGGAGTTTAGTAATGCTAGGAAGCCCTCAGCAAAAATGGTGTTGCTGAAAGAAGGAATAGAAACTCTCATGAAGCTGCAAGGACCTATGTTAGCTGATGTAACTTCCCTGTTACCTTTTGGGCTGAAGCAGTTAGCACTGCTTGTTATGTTCAAAACAGGGTTTTGGTTAACAAGTCCCAAAATAAGACACCTTATGAATTATTTAATGGTAGATCTCCTGCTATAGGATTCTTAAGACCATTTGGGTGTCATGTCATGATCCTTAATACCTTGGACCACTTAGGCAAGTTTGATGCTAAAGGAGATGAAGGTTATTTTGTTGGATACTCCCTATCTAGTAAAGCATTTAGGGTATTTAACAAGAGAACCAAGAAAGTAGGAGAAAACCTGCATGTGGATTTCTTAGAAAATAAACCCATTGAGAAAGGAGCTGGCCCTAATTGGTTATTTGATATTGATTCTCTAACCAATTCAATGAATTATGTGTCAGTTGTTGTTGCAGGAACATTGATTCTCGCAATATAGTATATATAAAATACTAGGCAAATCCAAACTCTTCACCCTTGACCAAGGTAAAAAAAAATCAAGACCTACCTAGAAATAAAATATATAAGAGAATCAATGATAAAAAGATTCCGGAAGTATGATTCCCGGGTCGTATGTCCCAACGAGGCGGCAATTGAAAGTTGATCTTGGTTTGATTGAGATTAAGTGAGAATGATTTTGATTGATTATAAGTCCTAACAACTACGGGAAGCAAAACTAGGTATAAGGAAACCCTAAATTACAATCTAATAGAACCAAACCTAAAACGGGCATGGACAAATGAGGGAAAAAAAAAATTATGCAAAATTTTAACCCTATCAGCAGGAATGAGGCACTATCAGCAGAAACGGGTGCAATACCCAGCAGAAACGACAACATCTACCGCAGAAACGAGGCTCTACCAGCAGAAACGACGCTCAAAAACGGCTGATTTTAAAAATTCGGTTTTTAGCCAAAACTCAAAACCCGAAAGTTGTACGGGACTTGTTTTTAAGCAACTTTAATTAGGCACCCTTATAAAAAAGCACTCAAATAAGCCCCAAAAAAGCCAAATAAAGCTTCTGATTCAGAAAGTTAAGGTTTGGACTTAACTTTTAGTAATTAAGCTGTAAAAGCTCAAAATTAAACCAAAATGAAAAAGGAAAGATGTTTTGGAAGCTTATATGTACTTAATCTGATTCCAAAAGCCATTTTCAAACAAAAACAAACTTACCGCAACTCAATTTGCATCAAATATAGTAAAATCTAACTTTTTCTAAAATAAGCCAAATGAATATAAGCTAAAATCCTAATAGCAAACTAAAAAGTGTGCTTTTGGAAATAGGCTACTAATGAGTCTCTTTTAGCCCAACATATCACTTTTTTAAATAAGCATTTGGAATCAAGCACAATAAGACAATGACTAAACTACTATTTTTTTGATCCTTTACTGAACAATAAGCACTATTTGAGCTTAAAAATGAGCAAGCAATTTGGATTTCTTTTTTTTTACGATGATATAAGCTAAAATAGATGAGATTTAAAGCTCAATGAACAATAATTAAGACTTCAAAAAGATATTTTAAAAAACACTAAATAAGCCAGATGAGTTTATGAAAAGCTAATTATCCCTTTTTTTTAACTCTCATGGCTGATTTAACATTAAAACTTAAAACATTTTAGACCTTACAACAACAACTTACCAATGCATATAAACATCTTAAAATTATTATGCAAAACAAAGCTTAATATCTACTTTAAGCTAAACTCAAAATAAGGCACTTCTAATTAAGCAAAATTCAACAGGTTCGCAATAAGCTAATATAAACGGAAATTGAAAATTCAACAAATAAAAACTTGATTAAACAGCTTATAAGACTAATATAGCTAAATGAATTTTATCAAATTGACCACAACCCATTCAAGAGCCAAAATGGACCCATTTTCAGCACTTGACGCAAAACACCCTTTAAGATTATGAAAATCCATTTTTAAAATAATTTTAAGAGATTTCTAGGCCAATGCTTTTAAAGACAAATGATTATATGAACATATTAAGCACTAATGAACCATTTTCAACAGAAATTAAGCACTTAGATAAGCTGAATAAGCAAAAGGCAATTTTAGCTAAAAATGACATATTAAAAGAACAAGTATAAATAAATGATACAAAAGCTTAAACCAATGAAAATTAAGCATATATTAACACTATTAAGCAAGATAAGACAGAAATAAACAATAATAAGCAATGCTACAGTAACCTAAAGAAAAGTGCAAGGAATTTAAATAAGAGACTTACAATGACTCTTAGCTAAAACATGAGGAACCAAAAAGGGCAGCTATAAGCTCCCTAGCTTATTAATAAGCTAGGGGTATGAGTCCATTTGGTTTTCCATTACAACCAACTTCCAAAATGCTTTCCACAATTCAAATGCAAAGGTAATTCAGGTTATTAAACTGATTTGCAGAATTTAAACTTAGTTAACACTTATTTAGCTCAAATAAAGAGCTTAGAGACTCTTCAGAGCTTATGAGTAGCTTTAAAACAAACTTAAGGTAATGTAAACTTGGAACACGAATGCAAAACAAACTAAAAATTTCATTAAACTCGGTACTTTTACCAAATTGCGAAGAAAGGAAAAAGTTTTTTTTTAATATTAAAAAACTAAAAATTACACTTCTCCTTACATGGCTCACTAGCCCTATTTATACAAAGGAAAAAGGTAAAAACAAGCTAAAGTCTTATGTTTGACTTTCATTGACTTTTCTTTGTTGAGCTTGACTATGTTTGTTTGCTGAGTATAAAGCTTCCTTGTGCTAGTTTTGTGAGTATAAACTCACAATATATCCTGGCCCTTAATTTCCTTGTATTCTCTCTCAACCCTTGGATCGAAAATGTCCTTGGATTGCCAACTTGGCATTGTGGCAATGTTGAGGGTGAGTGGGAAGGTTCTGTCAAGTGGTTTCTGATGGAGTGTTGCCAGGGTTACGAAGTATGGGGAGCAAAACAGAGGTGCTGGCTGGATTGGTTATGGGGGGGGAAGAATTGGGAAAAGGTTTATACAAGTTGGGTTGTGACAGAGGGAGGTTGAGATGTTAAGGGTTATTGTTGTTTGTGTACAGAAAGCCCATCACATCTTTCTCTTTTCATTCTCTTTTTCCCCTTTCTATCTTTTTAATAAATGAAATTTCCCAAATTGCATAATCAGCCCTGTCTTAGTTTCCTTATTAATATATTAGGTTTGGCATTTTTGGAACCCTCAAAGTTACTATTTTTCTTGCATTTTCTTCTCGGAGTTGACTTGACTTTGATTGGGGCTTAGGTCTTCACACCACTTTTCATCCCGTGCTTTTTTGTCTTTTCGGTTTTGCGCTTTTTGCTTGGTTTTTCGTTTTTTGTGAGATATCGTCATGCACAACAAAATAGCCAAAACACGCAATATTTGGCATTTTGAGTCCGTTTTGGTTATTTTAGCTCGTTTTTAAAGGTAAAAGGTATGTGTAATTAAACACATACCAAAATCCCCAAACTAAGATGTTGCGTGTCCCACGCAATGCTATGAAGTAAGCACTCGAGAAAACAAAAATCTCAAAATCCCCCTCGACTAATAACTTGGAAAAAGTAGCCAAGCGTTTTATCAAAGGGAATAAGAAGAATTCAATAGACTCGCAGTCCCGGTTCTCACCAAATTTTATATTTACACAACTACTCTAATTTTTTTTTTTTCTTGGGTTTTTCTTTTTTTACATCATGTATTGACTTCTTTATTTATCAACAATGGGATATTAGAATGAGAAACGTTCGTAGACATAATCACGGAGTCATTGAAAAGATATTTCATGTCCGATTTTTCACAAGTCCAAGCTAAGCAATTAAATAAGATCATTGTCGATATAAGTTTTAGATGTTAAGCCCTCATTACTTTGCTTGTGAACTTTTTACTCCCAACATGGATTTATGATTTGAATGTGTGTGGCTTTTTTAATCAACCATAGATCAACTTATCTTTCAGTAGTCATAATTCAGATGAATCACGACTCAAAGCAACAAACTTATTAGGGTACTTGTTATTGATTTTAAACCATAGAACTTTTTGCACGATAATTTATCATTTCATAAGTTCTTTAAAGCTAGGAAGGTGTGCTTAGTTTGAACACACTACCTAGCCTCGTCTCCTCCCTAGTAGGATATCACAACCAACGACCGGTGTTCTTAGTTTGAAAACCCACCTCGTGGTTAGCGGAGTGGGATATCACATCAACACCTTCTTCCTAATATGGCTAAGGATCGTTTGTGTCTTAGTTTGAACCCTCACCCGAGACTCTTTCTTCCAAAGTGAGATATCACAACACACCAAATCCCTAGAAGTAAAGACCGTATTAGTTTAACCCACACTCGTGGTTAGCGGTTGTCCAGTGGGATATCACGACACATCTTTACTAGCTCCATCATGATCAAATGTTGCTTCATTGGCATAAATTACAATATTCGTGCATTTGTTGCATTCATATTCATCATGCTTCTTTGGCATTTTTTTCTTTCAAACCTTGCTTTTAAAGAATCAAGTTACAAATTTTGAGAGATGTGAAGCTTTTTTCTGAAACCATCGATTGACTTAGTTGAACAAGCACGTATGATTAGGTGGCATTAGAAGCTTTATGGAGAAAAAAGACCACAAAATTATTCCATATACGTTTTGAGAGAATCTTGCTTAACACATAACTTATATTTATACCTCTATCATTTCTTGTTCTTCCCTTTTTTTTTAAAATTCAAAAGCAATAGAATTCGTTGAAAGCTCGGCCTGAAGGAAACTAGCTAGAGGCTCATTACGCCGATCGAGTCAAAAATTATTCTCATTCTACCCAAATGAAAAGTCAAAAAACTGTGACAAAAACACTTATTTTTATTTTTGAAATTTTTTAAATTTTTTCATTTTTTTTGGTATTTTTGCAAAAATTTTGGTGTAAATTTATGGGATTAGTGGTAAACAATTTTTTCTTTTTTTCTTTTAATTGCAGGAAGCTATCAAATCGAAGATACCCCCCCAAACTAGTACTACACATCATCTCGAATGTTTTGATGGGTACTACGTTATCCCTATGGCCGTTTATGAAGTATGCCAAATGATACAAACGTTAGTCGATTAGATTAGGGATATCGGGATTTCCCAAATGAAAGATGAGGATTTGAAGCTCGAGTGATCGAATAGACAAAACGGAACAGAGAGCCTTCACAATCGGGCATATCCACTGGACAAATAAATCAACAACAACACGAAACACGGCACAGCTGGGTGATAGAAAGAAAGCTATCTCACACAACAAAAACAAACACTTATTCATACAATTACAACTACGGATAAGCATGGGTTGCCTCCCACGAAGCGCTTGTTTAAGGTCACTTAGCTTGACCTAATTCCCCGCAATCACTGGTCCATGGGGAAGGTTTGGAGATCCGAGACTACCAATTGTGGTACGTCCCCTCCAAAGTAGTGCTTAACACGATGACCATTCACTTTGAAATTGGCATTGGCTGCCTGAGATAGCTCAAACTGTGCCGTAAGAAAAGGACTTGAGTGATGGTGAATGGTCCACTCCAACGCGGATTTTAGTTTGCACGAGAAAATCTTCCAATCTTGGAATTACAAGAGGAGGACTCTGAATCAACGACGTTGATAAACACGTATTTTGATCTTGGAGTCAATGGATTCTCTTTGTTTTTTCCTTATAGATCAATGAGTTCTCATAGCATGATGATGGAAGTTCGTTAAGTTCCATGGAGTTTGAACTTTCGTGTGGATCAACGAGTAGAAGATCAAAGTTTGCTTGTTTCAAGGCCCAATAGGCTATTGTGTTCAAGCTCGTCGGGAAGATGGCATGCCTTTCCATACACAAGCTTGTATGGTTACACCCGCATGGGCGTTTTTGTCAAGGCTCGTGCGGAAGGCCCATAGTTGCATCATCTTGTTTGTCCGACCAGGAAGCACGGTATGTTTCAACCTTTTGGTCCTTTAAAGGTTACGTTTCACACCGACGATTTGCCACCTCGACTTTCCCACCGTGTTTGTGGCATGATACGCGGTGGGAGAGACGGTGAGTGACTCCATATTTCTGCATGACTTTTGCAATTAGGTCATGCAAAAGTGAGTTTCCGCGATCACTTATGATTGCACTGAGGGGCACCAAATCGAGAAAAATAGAGTTTTCAATATTTACATGACAAATCGGGCATCATTGGTGGGCGAGCGCTTTGCTTCAACACATTTGACAAGTAGTCAACAGCACGACGTATGTACTTGTTCCCTCTTGAGAAGGGATCGGCCCCAATAAAATCATATGACCCAGATGTCAAGATTTGCAAACTTGGATTTTGGAGTTTTTGTGGCATCTCATTTCCCGTTGCGTAATCTTTCATTGACGTTGATAAAATGTCACAATGCGAGTGACAAGTCGTGGGCTTCCTTGTAGATGGTGGGCCAATTAGAAATCCTGAGTCAAGATCTTTTTGCTGTGATTGGCACCATAGTGTCCCCAGTGGGTCCATGTGGCAAGCTCTTGAGAATGTCATAAGATTATGTGCCAGAAAACACCAACGTCTGATCACTTGGTCAGCACAGTTTTTAAACAGAAAGGGGTCGTCCCAGAAGTAATGTTTAACATCTTTGAAGAATTTATTCTTCTGTTGGGACGACATTCCCTTGACAATAAACTTTCCCGCATGGTAGTTTGCAAAATCTGCAAACCATGGGGTACTATCATCTTTAAGAGCAATAGATCTAAGGGTTTCGAGAGGAAATGCTTCATTTATTTCCTTGTTCTCGAACTTTCTTGGTGAGATTTTCCAGTCTTGAAAGTGATATGCAGCAAGATTTTCTGCCTCCATTTTTTGTCTCGAATTTCTTTTTTAATTCAAATTCTGGGAGCATAGGATTCCACCGCATGAGTCTTGCCTTAGCATCCTTCTTTAGGCAAAGAGATACTTGATGTGAATGGTCTGTTATACATATGCTTTCTGGACTAACAAGATATGAACGGGACAGAATTTTCTGAAAAGCATACACTTTCGGCAAGTAATTCTTTTTTGGTCGTGTGTATGAGTGGAGGCTGTTCGTAGGTTTGCTAGCATAGTTGTATAGGTTGAAAAAGCTTGTTTTTTCTCCTTGCTCTGAGGACTGCCCCAATTTGCGAAGTCCGCTAAGCATCGCACATCAGTTCAAAGGCAAGTCCCAGTCTTGGGAGCAATTAAGGATCGGAGTCTCAGTCAATTTTCTTTTTGAGTGTATTTAAAGGATTCGTACACTCTTTCAGAGAAGAAAAATGGAGTCTGTTTTTCAAGCAAATGAGTCATAGGACGGGCAATATTTGAGAAGTCACTGAATGAATCCGTTGGTAAAGCCGGCGTGCACAAGGAAACTACGGACACCTTTCACAGTAGTCGGATGAGGGAGCTTGGCTATAACTTCAACTTTAGCACGATCAACCTCAATTCCTGACTTAGAAATTTTGTGTCCGAGAACAATGCCTTCCTTTACCATAAAATGGCTCTTCTCCCAGTTTAAAGACAAATTGGTGTCTTCACACCGCTTCAACATTTTTTCCAAATGGGATAGGCACGTAGAGAAAGAGTCCCCGAAGACCGAAAAGTCATCCATAAATACTTCCATCGTTTTTTCAATCATATCGTGGAAGATTGCCATCATACATCGTTGAACGTACTGGAGGCATTGCATAAGGCCCAAAAAGGCATGACGGGACGATGGCCGAACGTTCCGTGATGGCAAGTAAAGGTTGTCTTTTCTTAATCTTTTGGGTCAATGTGGGAATCTGAAAAATATCCCGAGAAAGCCCAATCTAGGGAAAGTAGTATTGGTTTCTACTAGTCTTTCGAGGGCATTTGGTCCATGAGGGAATGGGAAGTGGTCCTTTCGGGTGGCGTCATTAGCTTGTTCTGTATTTCCAATACATACTCGCCATCCCGTGACCAATCGAGTAGGAATTAGTTCATTCTCATCATTTGTGATGACGGTTATGCCTCCTTTTTTAGGTACACAGTGTACCGGGCTTACCCAAGGGCTGTCAGAGATGGGGTAAATCAATCCAGCGTCAAGGAGTTTTTCAACCTCCTTCTTGATAACGTCGTGGATTTTTAGGTTTACCCTTCTCTGACTTTGCACAGATGGTTCGTAATCCTCTTCCATTAGAATTTTTGGAGTACAAAATTATGGGTTAACACCCTTTATATCGGAGAGTTTCCAAGCGATGGCTCGCTTGTGGGACTTGAGAACCTTGAGAAGAGCTGCCTTTTCCTCATCTTTTAAGTCTTTAGCAATTATGACAGGCAACTTGTCGTCGCCTTCCAAAAATGCGTATTCAAGATGGGGTGGCAGTTCCTTGAGTTCAACCTCGGGAGGTTCATCAATGGAAGATTCAACTATTTTAGCTTCACAGAGTTTGAGTTCTTTCCTAACTCCAGGTAGGTATTGTTCTTGATTTGGGAGGGGGGGTGGTGGTTCACTGTTCAAAATTGCTTCTAGAAGCAGGATGTCCCCCTCAGGATCCTGATAAGTTGGATCAACTTCAGATGAAGTTGGATCATCTTCTAGAGCAAGAAACGAATCTGCTTCTTCAAATAAAAGAAAATCACTGTCCCCGAAAGGAGTGAGATTTGGAGAAGCAGTAGAAACAATAGGCTCAAAATATGGAGTGGGATTGCCACTCGCGATCACGTTTGAAAATCCTAGGACCTCTTGAGAATACTCATCACAAGCCATATCAATGACGTCGATTTTGTTTACCGTCATATGGTTGTAATCAGCTGTGTATCTTGAAGTTTGGTCCAGATTGAATGTGATGGCCTCCTTGCCAACACGAAGGGTAATCTCACCTTCATAAACATCTATCAAAGCATGACTGGTTTTCAAGAAACATCGCCCGAGAATTAAAGGTACTCGGGGGTCTGGTTCAAAATCAACAACTACGAAGTCAGCTGGAAATTGGAATTTTCCCACATTTACAAAGACATCTTCAGCGATACCGATCGGTTTAGTGATCGAACGGTCAGCTAGTTCTAGTGTCATGCAAGTCGGGGTCAATTCAGGAAGAGATAGATTGTTCCATACAGAATAAGGCATGAGATTAATGCTCGCACCAAGATCGGCCAATGCGTTGCATGTAGTAATCCCCGTAAATTCACATGGAATCAGAAATCGGCCAGGGTCTCCAAGTTTCTTTGGTAACTTGTTGAGGATGACCGCTGAACAGTTCTCATTCAAAGGAGTTCTTGCCAATTCGCTCAATTTTTCTTTGTTTCCAATTAAGGTTTTTAAAGTCGAAGCAAATTTAGGCATGAGCATCAAGGCATCGGTAAAGCTAATCTCGAAACTTAAATCTCTAAAGATTTCATAGAATTTCTCGATTTGGTCGTTAGCTTTTTCCTTGCGCCTTTCATCATTTCTTCTTGATGGAAATGGAATTGATGCTTTAGGAATTGGAGTAACAACAGGAGCAACATTGGGCTCAGGATTTGGATTACGAGACTGAATTTGAACAACAGGAGGTTGGACGTCTTCGGTGCTTCCGTTATTAGCAGGAGGCATCGTGTCCTTTGTCACCTCGGCGTCATGATTAACTGCTTTCGGTCCTTGGATGGTAACACCACTTCGGGTAGTGATACCTTTTAAATCTTCCTTTGGGTTGGTAACAGTGTTACCAGGAAGAGTTCCAGAACCGGAAGTAGAAGCTGTATTAGCAGTAACAAATTTTGAAAGCATGTCAGTCAAATTTGCCATTTGGGATTGCAGGTTTTGACCTTGGTTTTGCATGTTTCTCAACACTGCATCATTGGCTGTGACATATCTTTCAAAATCTGTTTTTGACACACCGTGTGTCTGAGGAGCAGGTCCTTGATGAGCTACTGGTTGATTGACCGGAGGTCGATAAATCTGACCTTGGTTGAAATTGTTTCCTCTGTTTTGATTGAAGTTATTTCCTCGATTGAAATTGTTTTGACTATTTGCATGAGGATTCTGAATGGGAGGAAAACCAGGAGGTCGAATTTGATTTGAGACCATCGGAGGTCGATAACCAGAATTAGCTTGGTTGAAATTGGCCGCAGCGGCCTGGGACACATACTCTTGGATATTGTCATGGTAAATGTTGCTATTAGTGGCTGGACAGTTTTGATAAAAATGACCTCCCCCACAAGTTACACAACTTTGTTCAACCGCTTTTACGGGGGCGGAAGCTGGGGTTTGGTTCTTTCTGTCGAGAATCAATGCCCGAACCATGTCTTTGAGTTCAGCAACATCAGATGAGATTGCTGGGGTGGAAGAGCTTGTACTCATTTTAGCTACAACAGCTTTGTTTCGTGATTGACGTACCTTAGACTTGCTCTCGATGATTTTTAAACATTCTCGAGGCATTTTGTCTAAGAAGTTACCACCGGCAGCAGAGTTCAATGAATCTTGATCAATTGAGTTGAGGGAGTTGTAGAATGTATCAAGTTGATGCAATTCTGAAAACCCATGATGAGGGCATCCCCTTAAAAGATCATTGAAACGATCCCAAGCCTCATAAAACGTCTCATCAAATTTTTGCTGAAATCTCGTGATTTCTATTTTTTCTTGTGATGTCATTTCTGAGATTTGTCGTTTTTGATGGGAGGGAAGAATTTTGTTATATAAATTCGAAACATGATCATCCCATGTTTCATTCGATCGAGGGGGGTTTTTTCTAGCCTATCGGGCTGCCCCTTCGAGAGGAAAAAGGAAATGCACTAAGTTTAACCGAGTATTTGGTACGTTCGGAATCTTCATCGTAGTAGTGATCTGTTGAAAAAAACGGATTGTGAGCATGTCGGGTCTTCTTTATCATTTCAAAAAATTGCTTGTTTTGGACAAGGATTTCAAGAAGACCAGCTTGATCTCACAGTTATTCGCGGTGTTTCCGGAATAAAACTAAAGCATCCTCGTACCCCTCGGTGGGTGCTTCGAGCAATTGCGCCATAGTACGATTATCAGCCATCGTAACTATGGGAGGATTATCAGGTTTCTCAAGATTAGATGATTCAACAGAAGTTTGTCGGACTTGTGGTTGTCGACGTCTACGTGCTTGAGAACGAGTGCGCATGCACAAAATAGAAGTATAAAAAGAAAATTTACACTAAATTTTTTTTTTTTGGATTTTTAATGATTTATTCACAATTGATTTTAACGGACAATGAGATAAGACAACTTAAACCAAATAATCTACTTACTTCACGGTAGCTCTCAAAAAGATAAACTCACAGGTGAGCGGAGGAGTAGGAATAGCGCGAAGCTTATTTCTCCTTTCGGGTCGTAGTTCTTAGGAACAACCCTCCTTATACCCACTTTATAGTTTGTTTAACTTTTCAAGGTGAGCCGTACGTTGGAGAGACTCAAATGCATGTTTTAATCTTTTGTTCGAGTTGGGAACCAACAAGTTCACCGGAAGTTATTATGATAATACCTCAGTTGAGAATATTATATTTTGGTATTTTTACCAATTGGTGAATTTTATTTCTTTTTTTATGGACAATGTTTTTATATTTTTGGTTTTTCTTTGGTTTTTATCTGATAATTATACTAATAAAAGAAAATGAAAAATATTTTTGTACTTTTTATATGTTTTTTTTAGAAGAAAATATTCACAGATTCAAACACAATTTGTCAAACGTAACGAAAATCGGTATCACAGCCTCCCCGGCAACGGCGCCAAAAATTGATTAGTCGTTTTTATACTAAATATATAATATATTATAAAATATAAAATATATATAAGTCTAAAAATCAACAAGATCAATAAAACCGAGAAGTAGTATAGAGTGTTCCCGGGTCGTTTATCCCCAACGAGGCTGTACTGGAGAATCGATACAAGTCGGTAGGAATTGATTTGAAGGAGAGAATTGAATTGAAAGTGTGGAAAAGTCAAATTAAACAATAACAAACTAAACGGTTAAGAAAAACCTAAAAAATTAAGAAATAATCCAGTAAAACGAGAGCACGAATCGCCGATTAAAAATGGGGAAAAACCTAAAATCTTTAAAAATAACCCTACGAAGAAATTTTTACTTCTAAACTACTCTACGGGACAAATAACGAAGAATGAAAAAGACTAGACCGAAAACGGAGTTCGTTTGACCCAAAAACGAGTCAACACAAAAACCGTACCCGGACCCGTTCTTTAAAAAATGAAAAGTTGTAAAAATGACCCTACGAAAAGTTTTAAAATTTTCCTACAAACTATATGACAAAATAAAATTTTCTAAAAAAGAAAAATATTTTTTTGATAATTTTTGTATTTTTTATGAATTTTTAAAAGGTTTAACTAAATTAAATTATAAAAAATAGTAAATGATTACGAAAAATTCTGAAAATTTTATACAAAATACTTGACACTCTAACAATCCTAGGAAAAATAAGAAACAAAAGTCAGCTTAATGAATAAGCCCCGAAATAAGCTACAACAGCTTATAAGCTTATGGGGTTAAAACTACTATAAGAGATAAGGCCCTTGGGACTATAACGAAAAAGTCCCAAGGGCGCAGCGGTGAGTGTGTTGGTAAAAGGGGATTGTATCGAGAGGTCACGGGTTCGAGTCTTGCTCACCCGGACCTCTTGTCTTTCCCTTTTTTTTTTCGAAAACTCAAAAAGGCAAAGTTGTTAAGCTCGTGGGGCTTAACAACTTTGTCTTCTACAACTTTTTACGAAAAGCACTTAATAAGCTTAAAAATAAGCTTAAAGTTCGACAGTAGCTTAAAGGGCTTAAAGGCCAAAAATTTGCTTAAGTCATTTTGGACTTGAGGATGAAATAAGCTAAACTAGGATATTAGTAAGCTAAGGGGGGTCTAAACTAGTCTAAATAAGCTAAAAAGAACACTAAGTACTTAAAACAAATAAGCTGGGAAAAGCTTAATTGTGACAGAAACTTAATCAAAGCTTAAAAGCTAAAAGGACTTAAGGTCTTAGACAAATAAGCTAGGTAAAGGGCTAAACAAGATTAACAACTAACTAATTCTATCTAAATAAGCTATTAGGACACAAGATGAGCTTATTAAATAAGCTCAATAAGCCAGAAAAGAAAAAATGACAATCCTACACTAATTTATGCTAAAAACAGTCAAAAGGCAAGTTTAAGCCTAAAATTAAGCCAACAAATAAGCTTCCTATAGGCTTAAACTCAAGGTGCTTACTAAAGAGCTTATGGGCTCTCAAAATAAGCCAGGTTCTTAGGCTTAAGTACTCTTAAAGCTTAAGAACTAGAAGCTTAAAGTCACCCCTTTGCACCAGGGACTTAAGCTAAGCTCAAGTGCTTATTTGACAGCTTTTAAAAGCTGTCAAATAAGCTTAAATTAAAAAGACAAGTGAAAACAGATTGAGTACTCTAACTTATGGACTTGTGCACAAACTTTGACATCCCAAAACTTATAAAAACTTGCTGATTTTTGATGGTGAAAAAGGTCTTTTGGATTTTTTAAAACTGCTACTAAAGACTTGGTGATTTTTGACTCACCAAAGTCAAAAGACCAAAGGTATTTGACAGCATTTTTTATACACACACAAAACACACTTTTTGATGACTTAAACACATCTCATAAGTGCTTAACTAAATAAGCACTTTTGGTGTTTTGTAAAAATCTCATTTACATTTCCAAAATGCTTAAAAATCTTTTTGAAAAACCAATATTGAACCTTAAGGAGAGACTTTTTTGAAATAGCTATTAAATAAGCATAAATCTTAAGCTTAAATTAACAAAATGACCTCAACCCAAACATAAACTAGTTTGACCCGATTTAAAAGTTACCACCAAGCCACCAAAACACCCCTTAAGTTTTTGAAAAAGTAAAACTTATGAAAACTAAATTTTACTGAAACTTAAAAGTCTAAACCAATTAAGCTATACTAGGCATTAATAAAAGTAAAAAGATGAACTATAATAAGCATTTGAAAAGAAATAAGCTAGTGACAGTATAGGTTTTTTAGACAGTTTTTCACCAAGTTGAATAAAAATGAAATGATAAGCACTAACAAGCATTTATACACACTAATAAGCATAAAAACAGAAATAAGCTAAAAATAAGCTGAGTGAGCTTATTGCTACAGTAATAAGCAAAATTTTGAAGAAAAAGTACCTTTAATCCTTTTGCTCAAAAAGGATTTTTGTGAATCCTAATAAGCTCTAAATCCTACCCAGCTTATATTTAAGCTAAAACTAAGCTACACCCAATAAGCCTTCCATGTTAGCTCATTCTTCCATGCCTTTTTTAATCCAACAGTACTTGTCCACTTTTCTTGTATTTTCTTAAAGTGTTTTTAAAAACAGAATTTAAAAGATTGTTTTAATGAAAGCTTAAAGACTTTTAAAAAGATAATTATGACTTAAGAACACAAGTAAAGCAACTTAACTCAATTTCATTAAACCAAAAGTACAAGTACAAACTGAAAAAAAATACTTAATTTAAAAACTACTTTCACTAACTTAAAAACTACATAAAAACTACATATCGTACAATGGCTTTTACAAAGCTCTTAAATAGGAAAAAAAAACGACTATGCTTGTGTCTTCTTTGTCTTCATCCTCTTGTGTTTCTTTGTAGACACATAAAAGAGTTGTGCTTGTTGTGAGAGTGCAAATAAAAGCAAATCATGGCCCTCCATTTTTCTTGAAGCCCAAGTCGACAGTTATAAGCCATTGATGAATTTTTTGTGTGGGTTTGGATTGCCAACATGGCATTAGGGGTTTAGTGGAGGAGGGGGGATGTTAAAACACCCTGGTTAATTGGGTAAAAAGAGATTGAGTGTGTTGGGGAGAGGGAAAAGGGTTCACAGGCTTTGGGTTTTGGGATTTGGCTATGGCGGGAAAATTTGTTTGGGGAAGACAGAGCATGGGTTTGGGAAATGGGCAAAATTGGCCCCTCAAAGTGATATGTCACTTTGCATCCATCGTCCTTGTGGTTAAATAACTTTGGGGACTTGGCAAAACAAGTCCCCAAGGGTTATAACAACAATTTCAGTACACGTCCTTGGTGGTTATAACTCTTTGGACTTGACAGATTAGGTCCTTGGAGTATAACTTTGGCATTTAGGCAGCTTTCACCCTTGTCTTTATTTTTCTCTTTTCCTCTTTAAATATAAGTTTAGGGTTTTGGCAATTTTAACCCTCAAACTTATATTTCTTCACATGTTGACTTTTGGATTTGTCAGGGTTGACTTGGGTTGACTTTTTTAGGCTTGGGCTTGGACTTTGACTTTGTCTTTTTCCTGCTTTTCCATTCCGAGTCTGGTTTTGTCGTTTTGGCTTCGTTTTTCGTCCTTTTCTTAGATATCCGTTCCTGCACAATACAATTAGCAAAACAAGCGTATATTTGGCATTTTAAGTCCGTTTTTGGTTATTTTAGCTCGTTTTTAAAGGTAAAAGGTATGTGTAATTAAGCACATACCAAAATCCCCCATACTAAGGTATTGCCGTGTCCTCACGCAATGTTATGAAGTAAACATTTACGAAAACTAAGAATCTCAATCCCCCTCGACTAATAACTTTGAAAAGTAGCTAAGTGTTCGTCAAGGGAAACTAAAAGCTTCGACAAGTCCCGTTTTCACCATTTTTATCTATACACTAACTATCCCTAATATTTTTGGATTTTCCTTTTTCTTTTCTTGACTACCTGTTTGACTTTCTTTATTTTATCAACATTGGGGTCATAGAATGAGAAGCGCTCATAGAATAATCTACGGATGTCCAAAAAAGGATAAATTCATCGTCCCCGATTTTTCACTAGTTCCAAACCAAGCAATTAAACAAGATCATTTGTCAATATAAGTCTAAATGTTAAGCACTCATACGTATGACTTGTGAACTTTTAACTCCCAACATGGATATATGATTTAAATGTGTGTACTCATTTCAACTCAATCTCTCTCTCTCTCTCTAAAACCTAAACCATACTTTGTGTGATTGATAACAATATTTATTTCATACAATGGTATCATGAGCCCATTGGATGATTTAGTGGTTGTTTTTATGTGCGTGTTTTGGGTAAATAAAGATTACGTTACTCATTTCTTTCTTTATAAGAGGTCGTAGTTTTCAATTGGATTAAACGATTTGAACTTTTGTGATTAAAAACCATAAAGGTTTGTTTTTTTAAACAAAGATTAAGTGAATATACCCTTGGATTGGCAAAGAAATAAAGAAAAACGTAAAAAATTATGATTTTTAGTGATTTACTAGTGTTAAAATATGTTCGAAACTTAAGCGAGTTGTTAGCCTTATTTTTATATAAGTCAAACAACAATGTCGTCGGTCATCTTTATTATAATTAGTCTTGTTTAGTAATAGGCTTAGTGGGTTTAACGGGCTTGGACTTTAAGTCTATTATGTCCATGTTTAGTGGCTAAGCGCAACCAAGCCAAGCCCGACCATGAAGAGAGTCATACGCCTACTATATGGTATGTGACTATAAATAGAACCCTCTCCACACATGGAGAGGGTGTTGGTTACCATTTGTGTGTGTGTAACCCTCCACTCTTATTTCTCTCTCTAATATAATCTTCTAACTTTCCTTTCTCTTTTCTTATGGCTTATTCGGCTTATGTGCTTATTGGTTAGCTTATATGTTGTGTTTGGATCATAGTATTTGGGATAAAATGTGATATCAAGAGCCAAGGGGTTTTTGGTGATTTATTTTTGTGGTTTGTGTGTACTACAAGCCAAAACGTGGCTTATATGAGCTTATTTCGAGCTTATTTGGTCTAGGGTTTCTTCTTTTCTATAGATTAGTTTGTTTAGCTTATTATTTTAGTAGCTTATTTAAGGAAAAACAAGGGTTTTGTTAAAATTTCTTAAGCTTATTTCATCATTTTTTTATTTTATTAAAAAAAAGTGGAAAAATTTTTGGTGATAAAAACCATAAAGTTTGTGTTTTTATGTTTGTTTTAGCCTTGTAATACTTAGTTTTGCAAAAAGAAATCAACAAAAAACGTTAAAAAGTGTATCTTTTAGGTGATTTAAAAGTTGATTTTCCAAAAAAGTTTGAAGGAGGAGAAACATACCTTGAAGGAGGAGAAACATACATCAGGAGAAACATACATCAAGAGAAACATACCATTTGGCTTAGGCGATTTATACACGTTTTTCAGACGATTTATACACGTTTTTCAGGCGATTTATACAAGTTTCTCAGGCGATTTATACAAGTTTCTTCAGGCGATTTATAAGTTTCTTTAGGCGATTTATACGTTACAAGTCAGGCGATTTATACGTAAAGTTTCAGGCGAATTATGCAAGAAAATTTTAGGCGATTTATACACTGATTTTTTTAGGGTTATTATTTCACGATTTGTCTTGATTTTGTAAAATCCCGTGAAATAAGTATTTATTTTCTCGGTTTAATCAAGATTTGTAAAATCCTTTTTTTATTTTTTTTGTCTTTTCTTCTTTTCTTATTTTGGGGGGTTTCTCGGTTTAATCAAGATTTGTAAAGTCCCGTACTAATACCAATCTTTATCATCTTCCATAACAACAATCACTTTATAAACTTAAGATCCGATATCCATTCACAACAACATCAAAATGTCAAATACCAATAACACCATGCAAACTCAAACGTCAAATGTTATTCACAATGACACAGTTTCTTCGTGTTCAACTTCAAAAGATCAAGAGATCCAACGACTTCAAGAGAAGGCACGACTCTCAAAAGAAGGATGCATGAAAAGTCTTATAGCACTTCGGTCACACTTTACGTTTCTCACAAATACTTTAAAAGACTTTGGTGCAGTACCTATATTCAAAACAACATTCTCTCATGAAGTAAATTTAGTAGAAAAGCATCTTACCATATAAATACTTTGTAAAACTGATAGCAAGCCTACTTTGACAAAACTCATAACAATGTTTGAAAATAACTTCAATTCAGAATTGAGAGAGCGCATTCAAAAATATACAGTATTCGATGCTCAATCCTTCAAAGATACAATGATCTGTGACATGGATTTCATTGAGAAATATATGCTAGAGATAATTCTTCATCAATAAGAGACTCAACAGTTGTTGAATGAAAAGAAGTTGCAGACTCATGAAGTTCAAATCAATACCGTTCAAGCATTGAATGTTGATTCAACTGTCATGGAAAAGACTTGTTCGGGGAAAGATAAAAAGTAATTTAGAGACTGCACTCAGCAAATTAGTGAAAGAAAACAGCTTGGATTCTAAAACAAAAGATGTGCATGCAATCAAATACAAGATGTCAAAAGCAAAAGAGAGATGCATGACATATTTTCGATCACTTCATTCACACCTTCATGTTCTTTCTAAAGAATACTTAAAAGGCACTCGTATCTAACATGGATTCAAACTGGCATTTATGCCACTCTTTGGTCAAGATGATGATACTTTCACAAGTATGATGCTTCTCAACGTAGATCAACTACAAAAGAAATTTGACATAGACGAATCAAGAAGATGAATCCATGGCAGCCTTTTGGGTGATCAATAGATTGTTTCAACAATTCATCGATTCTTAGTTTACTTTGGATTATGACAGTCAAATGACAAACAAGTATTTTGTTGAATACATTGTAATCGAAGTTAAGTAGTTCAGAGAAATATTACTTCAACAAATGAGTAATGTAAAGAAGTCTGTTGTTGAAAGAACACGTCACAAAACACTGTATGACAGAAGGATGAATAAAAGGAAGATGTTGAAGCAAGATAGTAAGGTTGACTCAGGAAAAGCATTGGATGTTGATTTGGTTGTCACGGAAAGCAGTGGGACAGAATCAGAAGTGCAAGATGAAAGCAACAGGTCAGGGAATGATACAGATACTGATGATGCAGATATCAGACTCATATATGACGAAGAGCCAATGGCTGAGGTATAATTAACTATTGAATTAAATATCTTTGCTACAGGACAACAACACACTGAGCAACTTGAATTCAATAATGAAGGAGGGGTTGACCTGTATACTAAAAAATGCCAGGTTAAAAATCTTATGCTTGATTCATCACTTGATAACAAGACAACTGAATTTTTAAACCAATCTCTCGATTCTGAAAATATTTGTCTCAAAAAGACCGTTGCCCAATTTCAAAAAGATTTTTCAAGAATGGAAGCACATTGTATTATTCTTGAACTTAAATATCAAAATCAAGCTTTAAAATTAGGGCAACAAGGTTAATTTTTGAAAGAGAAAAGTAATGAAGTCAAGATTAAACATGAAATAAATAAAATTGAAACAATTAACATCGAATTGGAACATAGTGTAGCTAAATTACTTGCGAAAAATGAGCTTTTGAATAAGGAAAATGATACTTTGAAAAAGCATTACAAAGAACTGTATGATTCTATCAAAACAACGAGAGCTAAGACTATAGAACATACAACTTCTTTGATTACTCAAAATGCTGATTTGAAAGCTCAGATTCAAGAAAAGGTTTTTGCAATTGCTGCTTTGAAAAAAAAATTAAGAAAGTTAAAAGGAAATATTATGGATACTAAGTTTACAAAACCATCAATCTTGGGGAAACCATTTTTACAATCACTCAAAAACCAATCAGTTGTTAGACAACCGATTGCGTTTAAATCTGAACGTCCTAGAATCTTAAAACCATGGTTTGCCTCCCAAGTTGATGTGAAAAACAATTTGTCAAACCCAGTCACTCAATATTATTTTCCTAAAGGATGAGAATCTGCTTTTAAAAAACCTCATCATGTGATTGCGTCTAGCGGATCTAGGAATAGTTCTAAAAACATGCCAAGATTTAGTTCAAATGACATGGTTCATAATCACTATCTAGATGAAGCTAAGAAAAAGACACAAAAAAGAAAGAGGAATTCAAAATCTAGTGTGATGCATACTGCTAGTCTACAAACACTACTAATGGTAGCAAACCAAAACCTAGAAGTAACAATCAAACATCTAGGAGTATGCTTGTATCTAAGAGTAGTTGCGTAACGATAACGGTTGTGATCATAGTAGATCACTCTAGGAATCCTAGTCCTTTTTCAGATTCCAAACACTTTGTTTGTTCTACATGTCATAAATGTATTTTTAATGCAAATCACGATGCTTGTATAACAAAATTCCTGAAAGAAGTGAATTCACGTGCTAAGATTCAATGCCATAAGACCAGAAGCAGTAACAAACTTGTAGAACAAAAGAGCCATACTCAAAAACCTATAAGGCAGATCTTCACATGACATATATTTTCTCTTAATAAGTCTTCCACTGTGTATGAGAAAATGTCTCCTAGATCTTGTCTTAGGTGGAAACCCACGAGTAAAATTTTCAAATCTGTTAGTTTTAGATGGATTCCTACATGAAAGTCATTCGAATCTTGCACGAGCAAA
>BQNB010001620.1:31157-136411 GCA_026074375.1 Tanacetum coccineum | reverse complement strand
GACTCTATTGTACTTTAAGTTTCTAGCGTCTTGCTAGACTCTTTTTTATATATATTCCATCTTTTCCGTTCAAAAAAAAAAGAAGAAAAAACCTGAGTTTCCGCTTATAGCAGTTTTACAGTATCATTTCGGGTACTATTGTTCCTGTTTGTATGTTTTTCTTTAATTCCAAATATCTTTATGTAATTATATTCCAAGAATATAAATTATATAATGGTTATTATTTGCTTCAATTTTTAACTACTATATGTAGAATGCTTATTGTTTTTTTAACGGCAATTAGTTTATTAAAAATAGCTAGCAAGAAGCTAGATAAGATTACAATTTTTCGGAACAAACACAAATTGAGTCACCAAAACATAAAACCTATTAAGAATCATTATTTCTTCACGATTATAAATCCACAAAAGCATTAGCACGGTGCGTTCTTCTAAAAGAGAATCCTTTCTTTGAGGTTCATGCTAGCTCGAAGTATGTAATTCAAATCTGAACCTCAAATAACCCAATTAGCTGTTGAAAAACCACATCGAAACATGGGCTGACAAAAAAGATGGAGATAACACTATCAACCCAGTGACTATATTGTATAACCATCGGAGGATCCCATATATGATTATGTTGACTAAAATTCCTTTTTGCCTTTATGATTGGTACGTACTCCATTAATGTTTAGTGAGCCACCATTCATTGTTCCACCACATTATCACCAATTATTGCATTAACATCATGTTCTTTACCAATCATGTTAAAACCTATAAGACAACCAATATCAATTTTTTTTCTAACCTCTTCAACCTTAGCATTGTCTAGATGAGATGAACTTTCTGCGTTTAGGGGTAGTCTTTTATTGCATCTAAGGATATCTGATTCATTGTTGGAAAAAGCGGTATCGTTGAAAACACTAGGTAAGAGCATGTGTTTTGGTTGTTTCTTGAGATTTTTCTGGTTTTAAATTATGAGGAAATTATTGAAGGTGAATTTGTTTCCATGATAATTCCCACAAAACATAGGATATATATAGTTTACAAAGATAAGGCTTGAGCCCAAGATCAATCCTACAGCTAAGGATACAACTAATGATGACAAGGAAAATATAATCATACCAAAAATATGACATGCCTATTGTAATCATACTAAACATATGTATTGACTAATACGCCCCGCAGTTGGAGCGGGAGGAGGCCGTACGCTCAAACTAGATCAAAATTCTTTAAACAATGCGGAAGGCAGTCCCTTGGTGAAAATATCAGCATATTGGAAATGAGATGGCACATGTAGAACTCTAACCTGACCAGCGTTAACCATATCTCAGACGAAATGAATGTCGATTTCAATGTGTTTCATCCATTGATGTTGAACATGGTTGACAGACATATAAACAGCACTAACGTTATCACAGTATACAAGAGTTGCACTCGATAAAGGAAAGTGTAATTCACGAAGTAGATTACGAAGTCATGCAGTCCCTACCACAACGTTAGCAACACCCCGGTATTCATCTTCGGCACTGAAGCGTGAAAGAGTGTGTTGTCGTTTAACAGACAAAGATAATAAGTTATCACCCAAAAAGACACAATAACCTGAGGTAGACCTGCGTGTAGAGGGACAACTCGCTCAATCAGCATCAGTATAACCAACCAGAGAGGTAGTGGAGGATGCATATAAATGAAAGGCCTAAATCCAAAGTACCCTGAACATATCGCAAGAAACGCTTGAGAGTAGCTAAATGTGGCTCTCGCGGATCATGCATATAAAGGCAAATCTGTTGAACTACATCAGACAAATATTCACGTGTAAACATGAGATACTGAAGTCCCCCTGCAAAACTTTGTTACAAAGTAGAATCCTGAACCGAAACCCCGTCCGGACCTAGTTTGGACTCCATATCGACTGGTATCAAAGAAGGGTTACAATTAACCATATGAGCATGCTCAAGGAGTAAAAGAGCGTACTTTCGCTGAGATAAAAATAAACTTGTAGAGTGACGAATAGCAGAGATACCAAAAAAATAATTAAGTGCCCCGAGATGAGTCATCTCAAACTCACGATGTAAGGAATTAATAAGGTGCTGAAGAAGTGTTGTAGAAGAAGTGGTAAGAATAATATCATCTACATATAAAATAAGATAAGCAACCTGAGATCCTTGTCTATAAATAAATAAAGAAGAATCGCAACGACTGTGAAAAAATCCGACCCGTGGGGCATATCCTGTAAAACGCTGAAACCAAGCACGAGGTTCTTGTTTCTGTCCATATAAAGATCTTTGCAAACGACAAACATGGTTAGGGAACATAGCATCAATAAAACTGGGTGGTTGATGCATGTAGACAGTTTTGGATAAATCATCGTTAAGAAAAGTATTCTTAACATTAAGTTGGTGAATCAACCACTTACGAGACACAACAAGGCTAAGAACCATGCGAATTGTGGCTGGTTTGACAACCGGGCTAAATGTCTCATCAAAATCAACACCAAGTTGCTGACTACTACCATTAGCAACCAAACAAGCCTTATAATGGCTCAATGTCCCATCGACATGAAACTTATGCTTAAATAACCACATAGAGCGAACCATAATAACACCTGCGGGCCTTGGTACAAGTAACCAAATGCCATTTTAACCAACGCATTATACTCATCGTACATAGCATTACGCCGCTGAGAATCTTTAAGGCGTCAGACGGATTTTTAAGAATAGGAGAAATCAAGAAAGTATTTAGAGACAAGCGATCGATAGGTTTGGCAATGCCTGATTGTGACCGTGTGATCATGGGATGAGTACGAGGTGGTTTATTAATTGGGTCGGTATTGGTTTGTGGATTTGGTAGATCGAATATGGGTGGTGGCAGCGGACTGCTTTAGGTTTGGGTTTGGGTGTTGTGTGGTTCGTGACTAGTGGGCTAGTTGGTAGGGAAAGTTGGGCCTAGTGAATTTGGGCCGGTGTGAGGAGGACTTTGGGATGGATCGGTAATTGGTGAAGTGTGAGTGTTGGGCTGAGGGTCAGTAGTTGGGCTGTTGGTATGTGTTGTGGGGTCAAGTAGGGTGTGGTAAAGTAAGGATGAGGAAGGCGTAGGTTTAAAGAATTGATACAAGGGTGGAGATGATGGTGTCATAGACTTGTATTGAATTTGGGTTTCATCAAAGGTGACGTGCCTAGACAAGATTATTTTGTTTGTTTTGAGATCTAGACAACGAAAACCACGATGGTAAGCAGGATAGCCTAAAAATATACATGGAGTGGCTCGTGGAACAAGTTTGTGAGGGGAGTGAAGGTGAGGGAAGCATAGAAACCCAAATATTCGTAATCGAGAGTAATCGGGTTGTTTGTTAAATAGTCATGTGAAATGTACTTCGTTTTGAATTGCGGTAGATGGTAGAAGTTTTAGAAGATAGGTCGCCATATAAAGAGCTTCGACACAAACAGTGGGGGAGATGTGCTTGAAATAATAGAGTACGAATGATATTATTGATAGTACGTATGATTCGTTCCGCCTTGCCATTTTGTTGAGAGGTTTTTGGGCAAAAGAAGCGAAATTGAATGCCATTTTTGACAAAAAGGTTGTGGAGTCAATTATTATTGAACTCACCACCATGATCACATTGAAATCTTTTTATTTCACATTTAAATTGATTTTTGACATAAGTACGAAAATGATTTTTTTTATCAAACATATCAGATTTAGAACGAATTGGATATATCCATAGTTAATGAGAAAAATAATCAAGAAATAAGACATAATATTTAAAACCACTAGAGCTAACAATGAGGGATGTCCATAAATCAGAAAAAATAATATCAAAGCAATGTTCAACAATAGAATCTGAAGAATAAAATGGAAGCTTTACATGTTTGCCAAGTTGGCACGCATAACAAATATGGGTAGACTTTCCTTTATTACATAAAATAAAATGACAAGAAACAAGAGAGCGTAGCACTTCACCACCTGGATGACCGAGGCGTTGATGCTACGTCGAAGGAGGATGTGACGAGTCAAGAAATCTTTACAGAAAACCCAAACATGTCAAATTCAATAGTATAATTATCATCCCTAGTAAATTGACGAACAAAAATGAGGTTTTTAATGATGTTAGAAATGACAAGTACATTATGAAGGTGTAAGGGACGATTAATTGATGGAATAATGCTATGTCCGGTGTTAGTGACAAGAATGGAATCATCGTCACCAACATGTATAGATGGGAATAAGCGTATATTAAAAATAGTACTTAAATTATGAGCATTATAATTTAAATGAGAAGTTGCACCTGTATCCATGTTTCAAGTTAGGTCTTGCAACGTCATAGTGCTAAACACACAAGGTAATGAGGTAAGCTGAGATGGGTAGAGAGCAGTAGCTGCCCCAAGAATACCTTGCCTGTGTGAGTGCGGAGTGAGCTGAACATTATAACTAGGTTACTGCTAGGACTGATACACCTGTTATTAGGCCAAGTAAATAACTTGCGGCTGTTAGGCCGCATAAACATACTGCTGGGCCGACTGTTGGAAAATTGGAGCAGTTGGGCTGTGATAATGTGTGGAAGACATAAGGGCTGCTGGATGGTTTTGGTGTTGGGCCACATGAGTCTGGGTTGGTGCTTAGGCCTGTCGAGTGTAAGCAGAAAATGGATTACCACACGTAGCATAAGATGGAGCAACAGTAGAACGAGTATAGGGGTTATTATTGGTGCGGTTGGTGGAGGTTAAACCCGTATGATTTTGGTGATCATGGATAAACTTGCATCGGTCTCCAAACTTATAAGTACCTCTATTAAAATGGTTGCATAGTTGTGGAAGATTAGAGTGCTTATTTTCAATGGCCATAGGTGCCGATTAGAATTTTTTGTTGATTAGGGTTTAAAGGGGGGATGTCAACAGATTTTGGGAGGAGGAAAGAAGACGTGTTTTTGTGGAGAAATTTTAGGAGGAAAAGTATGGCTGTGATATCATATTGAAGGTTAATTTATTTCCTTGATAATTCCCATAAAACATACGATATATATATATAGTTTACAAAGATAAGGCTTGAGCCCAAGATCGATCCTACAACTAAGGATATAGCTAATGATGACAAGGTAAATATAATCATACCAAAAATATAACAAGCCTATTGTAATCATACTAAAAATATGTATTGACTAATAGAATTATACAAAATCCGACGAATAGCCTCAAGTATAAAGTCATATATTCAGGGGCTGAGCCAATGGGGTGGCTAACGGATGCTCGGCCACCCCCAACCAATCCAACTAGCCATGGCTGGATTTGAGCCAATGGGGTGGCTTTGATGCTATGGTACTTCAGTTTTAGTGTTAAATTATTGATAGAGTGGTCTAGATTACTAGATAGTTTAATTCCAACCAATATAACATAATCAGTTCTAGGAGATCCAGAAAAAGAAGTTCAAACATGGGCTTGTGTTAAATGCTAGAGGAAGATAATGATAAGTTTCCAATATGTACATGTTTTACCTTAAGTATTTATATGTCTTACAGTTTTCTTAACTGGTGCATATGAGTCTATAAAATTGACAGTTTTAACCTTGTTTAAAATATTAGTTGCCATATGTGATCCAATACTATTTGAAGTAATAGAGTAGTTTTGTTTTATTAATAAAAGTTTTGAAAGTAGTCTTTACGGGTTTGAATATGTTTTATACTTCACTTTTTGTTACTTATAATGCATCTTGCAATATGATAAAAAAAATTCACACATGACTTAATTATTTCACAAAAGGGAGGCATATTTATGTAAAATTTGTTGACTTGACATGTTAAATCATATTGTGTTGATATTTTAAAGTCATTTTTAAAGAACCATTCGGGTAACTAATCTATAACATGTACATTGTTATACAAATTATTTATAGCTCGTCTTAACATAAATTCTTGGTTGCCTCCTGTGTACGAAGAACAAGAAGTTATCATATATATTTGGCGTTCATGCTCATGGGTTGGGCCAGGGAGTAGGCTATAATGTTGATCTTGTACTAATCCAAGTAATGAAGAGGTGTTCTGCACAAATGAGAGTAAACCGTTAGCCTTACCGCAGGGCGAACCCCGCGATTAAGCTCCAACGTGAGAGTAATTATACATGTTTATCAGAGAATAAGATAATGTCAAAGTATGTGTTTATGCTAATGATAAGACAGAATGTACCTCTTTTGGGGTGTGAAATGACCCCTATTTTTAGGCAAGCCCAATACTAGGGTTTTCTAATATTTTGCTTGCGACTGTTAGTGGCCAGAGTGGGTCCCTTGTCGGGCAAGGGTCCACTGTCATCGTGTCTGTGGACGTGAGTATCCTTCCACAGTCCATGTTTGTCCGCGGAGGTGCAACAGGTGTGGCTTTTAAAGGTACTCACGTGCGTCTTTGGAATATCTAGAGCGTGACCCTTGTCAGGCTTAGTACTCCGGCTATTTGTTGTATTGGTCCTGGGCCCATCTGCGTATATTATGAACTAAGCCCAGTAATCTTGGTGTTTATACTATACATCATCAAGTCTCCCCAGTCTAGTTCGCTTATTATACGTGGTAACAATTATAGCGTGCGGTGAGCGTTACTAGACTAGAGTTCCGTGAGCATTTTTTCCTTTGTTCCCATTTTGTTTCGCATCTTTTGTGTCATTTTGGCAGTTTGTCGTTGGTTACGTGGGTTCTTTGTGTCCTTTCATCTTCTGCGTGATTTGACCGCCTGGGTCCTACATCCAGCTGTTATCCTTATCTTTTTACTTTGTTTTTTGCACCATTGATAAGGAGGTGTGTTGATACGTGTCATTATCTGTCATTTACCCGAATTGAATATACCATGGATATAAATAGTTGATCCGTGCTTCACTGTTTTCTTTTTTCACCTCTTTCACTTTTCCACCATTATTGATAAACTTGAAGGTTGTTTATTTGCACATCATCTCTTAATCTAGAACTTTGTTTACATTCAGGTTAACCTCTTTGCTTCTCTTTTATTATGGGTAGTATCACATCCATTAAATGTGTTCTTACACAAGAACACCTTGACGCTATTTGTGGAAAATATTTTGTTCCAGAGGAGGTCCATCCTCAACTGCTGAGTTTCGATGCCACTATGCATGAAAGGACGACTGGTAAAGTTGGAATGTATACCCGGTTCTTTGATTACGCCAACTATCGTATTCCATTCTCTAACTTCTTTGTGTCTGTTCTTACTCACTTCCGCATTCCGTTCTCCCAATTGACTGTTTTTAGGTCTGCCAAGGTTTCTTATTTTGAAATCCTGTGTTGCGTTTGTAATATCAATCTCAGTGTTGGTCTGTTCCGATATTTCTATATGCACAATTATAAGAATGGTTGGTTTGGGTTTACCAAACGTCCGAGCGTCTGTGCTTGTTATTCTAAGAACTTAGACTTTATGAAGAATTGGAATGACCACTTTTTCTAGGTGGATGAGTTTGTAGTTCCTGCTAATGCTCGGTTTGGTTGGTTTTTGGGCACAAACATTGTTAAAGATCAAGCTCCCACCATATCATAATATAATGTGGAGCATGCTAATACCCTTATTGCTCAAGCCTCTCCGTTCCTTAGGTTCCTGGAAGAATTTCTTTGTTGGGTTGGCATAAGCCGTAATTACATTTTGAATAAAGATACTTACCTTTGATTTGAGTATGAGAACGGAGAGGGTGGGTGTTCTTTTCCGTATACACGTTGATTATTTGTCTTTGTTTTTTCTATTTTTCTTGTTTATTTACTCTTTTTTTGTCTTTTGCAGAGATGGATTTGAATGCTTTTATTCAGACAACTAACCCCCGTAAGGTGAGGAATGTCGATAGAGCAAGGACTGAGGATGAGAGGCCTATTGTAACCATGGCTAAGCATCGTACCGTGACCCTACTTCCAACCTCAGTTCCTCGCCCTTCTGGGGAGTTGTCGGCTAGCATCAAAATGGAGTTTGTTGAAGATGCAGGTGGTAGCGGTGGTGGAGATCAGGAATTTACTTCCGTTGGTGGTTATGGTAATGTTGAACCATTCATGCCCACCACGGATAACATTGTTGCTAAAACTGAAGCATCCGGGCCTAAACGTTCAAAGAAAAAGAGGGTTACCCGCAGAAGTGAGAGTACTCCTGCCGCTTCTTATCCGCCCAAGAGATTTAGGGCTGATTATGGAACAACTGGTGGTTTCGCTGGTGGAGGTAAATCTCCTAGTGTTCTTAATAGGTTGCTTCATGCTTCTCGGTTAATGGTAGAACAAGGTGTCCTAGCTCTTCCTACCTTACCTTTTATTACTTCATCCGTGACAGCTTCACCTTTGGAGGAGGGCGAAGATCACACTAATTTAGTGACTGGTCCTTCTTTGCGAACTGTAGGTCCCTCCGCGAGGTTCGTAGTTCTATCTGATTCTTCTCATCACTCAGGTGCTAAATCTGCGGATCCTGAGATTGATTCCTTTGTCAGGTCTGTCGCTCCAGTGATGACTACGACCACCACTATAACGGCCTTTGTTTCTAATGCTGCTACTACGACCGCCACTCCTATTGACGTTGGCAAGGATAAGGATGTGTTGACTCCATCTATTTTTGCTGGTTCTAGTTCATCTGACAAGGCAGATCACACTCTTAGCCTTTTTAGAGGGAGGTTGGGCATTGATTTTGTCGCTAGTAGTATTCGTGCGGGAGGGGATGCAGACGTTGATTTGCAAGAGATTTATGTTCCTGAGTGGTCTATGACTAAAGGTTTTGAGTTGAACGATGGACGGTCATGTGCTAATATGATTGATCATTTTACTCCCCCTGCTTTATTTAAAATTGTTCGCGAAATGGAACATGAACAGTTATTTGTTGAGTTTAATGTGTCTGCCGCACACAATTTGAGTTTGAGTTCTGAGGTAAGAATGCGTGCTGAGTATAATATTTTGGAGAAAAGGAAGTGGAAGTTCCTTGCTGAGGAGAAAAATAATTTGATGCAAGTGAAGGACAAGGAGATTAAGGAGTTAAGGTCTCAGTTATTGCAGGCGAAGGGTGAGTTTATAGAGGTGGCTCAACTCCGTACTCGGGTTTCTAGTTTCGAGGCTATTGATGGTTCGCTCCGAGGCGAGATTGCTTCCGCTAAGGAGCACAACTCCCTTCTTGAGCAAGAGCGTAGTGCTCTGAAATTAAAAGTGACAGGCCTCGAATCCATCATTGTTGAGAAGGACCGTGAACTTTCTGACTTGGGAACATCCTCTTCTTCTCTGAGGTCTTAGAACCAAAGTCTTGTGAATCAGGTATATTTTTCTATCCTTAACTGTCCTCTTCATATTTTTGTGTTTTCCTTTTCTTATATATATATATATATACATATTTTTTAGGTGCATGAGTTGGAAACTTCATTCGCGGGTCTCCATGAAAAGCTGGAGACGTATGAGGGAAGCATGAAACAACTAGAGGAATTCCAGGATAACCTTTTAAAACCTCTTGAAGCTAGATTGGCTGAGATTGATGCTGACTTTCCCAGATGTATGCATTTCCAATAGAATTTTCATCGGCACCTCCTTAACGCCATCGCGGGGCAGAGATGGTTGTTGACTCATGGCATGAAACTTCTAATGGCTAAGTGTCTTAACTTTACTGAGTATATGGAGGCTCTTGAAAATGCTTTTGGCCATGCTATCGAGAAAGGGATGTAGGAGGGCTTGGCAGCTGGAATCGAACATGGACAAGCTGGAAGATGTCTGAGTAACCTTGAAGCTTATAATCCCTCCACGGAGGCTGACTTTAATTCTGCTATCCGTGATCTTCGTGGTTTAGACTTTTTGCTTCTTTGGGATTTATAAGCTAAGAAGGATGCTAGTACTAGGGATGTTATAGATCTTTTTCGTTTAGACGATGTCGTGGCTGAGGTCTTAGGAATGACTGACCTTCAGCCTGACGTGGGTCAGTTGATGGTTCTCGTGCATCATAAGCAAGATAAGGTTGTGATTGGAAGTCAAGCGTTGTCTGTTGCTCTGGAAACTTGTCATAGTAGAGTGCGAAAGATGGTGAGGAACCTTGCTGAGCGTCTTCCTTTTTTGAAAGATGTATTTGTTTCCATAGATCACCCCATATCCACTGAAGCTTTGGCCATTCTCCCAGAGACCTCTACTGAGCCTTCGGTTAATGCACTTATCACCACGGCTTTGTCCACCATGGTTATTCATCCCAATTCTAATCCTTTCCTCTTGGTGGAGGATTATGAGAACCTGGACTTAGCGGGTGCGGTCCCAGAGGATGTTATTCTGGGGCCCGAAGGTGAGGGAAAGGTTGGAGGCTCAATTTAAGGTGATGTGGATGCTGGTGATCTTATGTTTTCTCAGTTGGAGAACGAAGCTAGAGACGCTATTCTTTGAGTTTGTTTGCTTGTTCTTCCGCGGTCGCATGTGACCTCTTTGCGGATTTTTTTTTGTAATCAAAATATTCAAACACTTTTATCTGTGCTATCTATAGTTACAATGATGCTTTTATAATAATCTATATCCGGATATACTATGATTAAAGTTTTTTCTTTTTTTAACATGCTATGTTATAATAGGCTTGTTTTGAATGCCGGGCTTGCAATGCCTCTTATGCATTTTGAGCTTTGTTTGTAGGTTACTCATCCTTTTTGTTATGCGGAATAACATTATTGGAGGCATGCTCTGTGCGTGCGCGGCTTAATCACATATAACAGATAACTTTGCAAAGTAATATATTAGAATTTTTCAAAGCATAACTTGTGAAGGTAGCTAGTCTTTACCTTTTTATTAAAATTAAGAGACATATTACACAATATTTAAAAGTTATTACAAGGAATAAAGTAAAAATGCTCTTCCCATCACGGGGTCCGTATGGGTAAGCTGCTTACATTTTGTGTATATAACACTTCTTAAGATTGCAAACGTTCCAGGTTCGCGGAAGCTCTTTTCCGTTGCGGTCTTTTAGCCTGTATGATCCCTTTCCAAGTGCTTCTATGACTTTGTATGGGCCTTCCCACTTGGGTCCTAGCTTTTTGGTATCTTATGTGTGGCTTGCTTCGTTGTTACGGTATACCAAGTGTCCAGGCTTAAAGCTTGTGTTTCAAACTATGGCATTGTAGTATTTTTCCATTTATCTCTTGCTTTTTGCCTCTCTTATGGCTGCTTGCTCTTGCTTCTCTTCTAGTAGCTCTAAGTTGATTTTCAATGCTTCATTGTTTTTGGTCATATCTACTTCTCATGTCTTGAATGTGGGCATTCCGATCTCCACTGGGATGACAGCCTCCATTCCGTAAGTCAGTGAGAACGGAGTATCTTCGTTACTAGATTTGACTAAGGTTCGGTGTGCCTAGAGGACATGAGAGATTTCTTCCATCCAGTTCTTGTTGTCTTTACCCAGCCTTGCTTTTATTCCCTCTCCCAAACTCCAGTTTGCTCTTTCTACCAGTCCGTTTGTCTGGGGATGTTTTACGGAAGAAAAATGCTATTGAATACACAATTTCTCGCACCAGTCTTTGAATGGGTTGTCTCGGAATTGCTTCCCATTGTCGGATATGATTTCTCCCGGAAGACCAAATCTGCACACGATGTTTTCCCATATAAACTTTTTCACTTGGTTTCCTGTAATAGTTGCCACTGGTTTTGCTTCTATCCATTTAGTAAAGTAGTCCATGGCCACTATTAGAAATTTGACTTTTTCAGGACCTTCCGGGAAAGGTCCAGCTATGTCGATGCTCCATTTGTAAAATGGCCATAGAGATGAGATCGGATTTAATTTTTCCTGTGGATTTCTTGGGACAGGTTTGTGCACTTGGCATTCCTGGCATGCTTTTATAAGTGCCCTCACGTCCTTATGCATTGTCAGCTAGTAATACCCAATCCTTAGAGCTTTGGCAATGACAGATCGTGTGCCCGCATGCATGCTACATGATCCCTCATGTATTTCTTGCAAGACGTAGTTTGCTTGTGAATGTCCTACACATCGAAGCCATGGGCCTAGAAAGAATTTTTTTACAGCATTTCGTTGATGATGGCGAAACATTGTGACTTTTGTTTTATCGTTCTTGCCTTCTTTCTTTCCGATGGTAAAGTTTCATCCGTGAGGTATTCATGAATCGGAGTCATTTAGGAATCCCCTTCTTCCTCCACCACGGCGAGCACTTTAATCTCATTCACGGATTTTTCTTTGAATTCTTCTACTAACACCTGTTTGCTGAGATGTGCAAAGCTGGTAGATGCTATTTTGCTTAATGCATCTGCCTTTTTGTTTTTGCTTCTTGGAACTTGCTTTATTGAAAACGCTCGGAAAGTACTAGTCAATGTTTTTACGTTCTCTAAGTATTTGATCATGTCTGTTTCTTTTGCGGTGTAAGTCCTATTTACTTGGTTTGCTACCAGTTTTGAGTCTACATTTACTTGGAGATTTTGGACGCCTATTTTTTCCGCTATCCGCAATCCTGCTATCAAAGCTTCGTATTCTGCTTCATTGTTAGTTGCTTCAAACTGAAATCGTAAAGCGTACGTGAACTCTGCCCCTTCCGGATCCGTGAGTATCACTCCTGCTCCACATCCGTCAACACAAGATGACCCGTCCGTGAACAAGGTCCACTGTGCCGGGAGCGGTTCTTCTTCCTTTGTGGAATCGTCCTGGCCTTCTTCTTCTGGTCTTTCCACGATAAAATCGGCTAGCACTTGTCCTTTAACAGATACTCTTGGCCTATAATGTATGCCAAATTCCCCTAGTTGTATGCTCCACTTTTGCATCCTACCAGCGACTTCTGGGTTTGATAGTATGTTTTTGATGGGTTGATCCGTTACTACTATGATTGGATGAGCTTGGAAGTATCTTTTTAGCCTTTTGCTTGCATGTACTAGTGCTAGCACCAGTTTTTCCATGGAGGTGTAGTTTACTTCCGGGCCCCTTAGCGCCCGGCTGACAAAGTAGATTGGCATTTGCCTGGCTTCTCTTTCCGTCATTAGTACAACACTAACCGCTTCCTTGGATGCTGCTAGGTAGATGATGAGTTCCTCTTGTTCTTCTGGAGCGGTGAGCATGGGTAACTTTGCTATGTGTTCCTTCATCTGTCTAAATGCAGCTTCCGCTTCCTCTGTCCATAGAAAATCACTCTTCTTCGTGCATTTTTTCAAAGTTTTGAAAAATGGTAACGATTTTTCCGCTGATTTTGCTAAAAACCTGTTTAAGCTTGCTAACTTTCCATTTAGTTTCTGCACGTCTTTCAGGCATTTTGGTGATTGAAGGCTTAGTACGGCGTCTACCTTGTCTGGGCATATCTTAATGCCTTTAGTATTGACCTGGTATCCTAAGAACATTCCTTCTTCAACTCCGAAGGTGCACTTCTTTGGGTTTAGTTTCATGTTGATTTTTCTAAGAGTTTTAAATGTTTCTTCTATGTCGCGGACAATTTCATCCTCCGTGCGACTTTTGATGACTAGATCGTCCACATATACCTCGAGGTTTCTACCAATTTGTCCGTGGAATGCCTTGTCCACTAATCGTTGGTAGGTTGCACCGGCGTTTCTTAGACCGAAAGGCATTTTTGTGTAGCAAAAAATGCCCTGGTTTGTGATGAACGCGGTTTTTTCTTCGTCCTCCTCTGCCATCTGTATTTGGTGATACCCCTTGTATGCGTCCAGAAAGCATTTGAAGGGGAATCCGCATAGGGATTCAACCTTCCAGTCTATCTCTGGCAGGGGGTACCCGTCCTTGGGACATGCTTTATTGAGGTCTTTAAAGTCGACACACATTCTCCAGCTGTCGTCATGTTTCTTTACCATTACTGGGTTGGAAAGCCAATCGTGGTAATGAACTTCCCTCATGATCCCGGCTGCCACCAGCTTACTGACTTCGTCATTGATTGCTATGTTTCTTTCTGCCGCTTGGCCTCTTTTCTTCTGCCTAATCGGCTGGCAACCTTCTCGTACATTCAGCCTATGTTCCGCTATATGCCTTGGGACGCCCGTCATATCCGCTGGGATCCAAGCTCCGCTGAAGTAGGTTACACATCTTAACTCTAGCTTTCTAGAACCGATCATCACCATCTGCTCTGGGTGTTCTGAAATTGAGTGCATTTGACCCTTTATTCTTTTACCTTTGTTGACTGGTGGGGGTTCACTTGGTCTCTGGTCCGTGGCAGAGACCATCGAACATTCGATTGGAATGATTTTACTGCTCCTTAGCGTAAGTATTCCTCCCGTGACTGGAAATTTTATCATTTTGTGCGTCGTTGATGGGACCGCATGTATTTTCCATAGCCCTGGTCTTCCAATGATTTTGTTATATGGAGATGTTGATCTTACTATCATGAAATCCATCCATGTTGACGTTTAGTGTTCATCATCTTCGATTTTTACCAAAAGTGTTATTTGTCCCAATGGCAATTTTATTTCGCCGCCGAACCCTATTAGCGAGGTTGTGGCTGGGATCATTAGATTTCTTATTTTCGGGCAGAGCCGATTAAAGCAGTGCTCATAGAGTATCTCAAAGGATGACCCTCCATCGACGCACATGCGGTGCACTTGGTGGCCTCTGATCTCTCTTCTATTATCAGGGGACCTTCCGCTCCTTCATTGTCTCCTAAAGACGGGAATGAAATTTTGAGATTAGGTGAGAAGCTTTGGGATATCTTTTGCCTCGCTATCTTTTTCCATGACTGAATCATTAGAATCGCTTGAGGTTCCTTTTTTCCAGAAGTTACGCCTTTCTTTTACTGGTCTTTCGCGCTATTTTGCTTTAGCTCCTTGATTATATGCGATAGCTTCCCGGCTTTGAGCATATCCTTAATTTGTCTTCTTAGATGGTTGCATTCATCAGTATTATGCCCTACTTCTCCATGGAATTCGCAAAATTTGTTTGTATTTTGTTTTTCAACCGGGGTTGTCATTGGAGGTGGGGTTTCGAACTTTGCTTTTTCTAAGGCCAGAATCTCCCTTGGGGTTTTTGTGAGAAGGGTAAACCTATCCGGCCTCTTTTCTTTCTTATGTTGGCTGCGGAAGCCTCCCCTATTCTTGAAATTCTGCCTGTGACCCCCTTCCTGGTGTTTCCAGGATGGAGGTGCTTTTTTCCTTTCCTGATTTGAGGCCGTCTCTTGCCCTTGAAGGAAAGATGTGGCTACCTGCATCATTTCGTCCACTGTTTTTGGAATATTCTCATGAAATCTTTTGTTAAGTTAAGGATTAGTGATTTCGTGCACGAATCCGAAGATTCTCATACATTTCGGTGCTCGTTTAACATTCCCACTTTCTGACTTATATCTTTGTATGAAGTCTTCTGTGGACTCTCCGTCTCTTTGTTTGATGTTATGGAGCACTATGGGGTCTCTGATGCACTTTTTCTATTAGAGGTAATTTTTTAGGAATGCTTCTCTCAGGTCATTGTAACTGTCTATGGATTCTGGGGGAAGATAGTCAAACCACACCCGAGCGTTCCCGGTGAGTGTGGAGTTGAAAATATGACACCATGTTGGCATGACCCACCTTTCCGTTTTTGCTGCTGCTTGGAAGATTTTTAAGTGATCTTCAGAATCTTCACTTTTGTTGTATGTTTTTACATGACTGGGCATTCGTGTTTTTGGGAAGTCGAAGTGACAGATCCGGGACGTGAACAGATCAGTCTCGGCACATACCCAAGGTTGGGAGAGATCGTCATCTTCGACACTGGACTTTTGCCTTTGTGATTTAGATTTCTAGTGTCCCCCTTTACTATATTCGCTTTCAGAGTGATTTTATGTATACCTTAAGTTTTCCTGATGAATATCGGAGTGCGCGGACGTACTCCGTCCTTTGCTTCCAAGTCTCTTGAATACGGTGCTTTCTCTTCTTGCCTTGCTCTTGTGGTCATGTCGCGGTGATCTTGACCTTTCACGCCTTAACCTTGTGAAGACGTTAGGACTGTGGCGCGGGCTGCGAGAACGTCTTTGTCTTCTTGGCGACATTGTCCTAGATTCAGAATACGCTGATTCCTGCGCCTTAGTGCTCTTCCTACGAGCCTCGCCAAAGTCGAGCCGCGCTTTCACTTCCTCCAACTTTTCTTTCTTTCTCCACTCATACTCGTACTTATCTGCCATGATAGGTAGCAGTTTCTTATAGTGTTTTTCACAGAATTCTTCTAGGTCTACAACGGATGTAGTTCTCGCAGAGCCCTGGGGGGTTTGTTTGTCTTTCCCTACCGTATTCCGCATATCGGACTTGGGATGGCTAGGGGTAGGTTGTTCGTGGTTGCTCATGGTGAGTATTTTTGGGGAACGCAGTTATGTGTTGGGTCCCACGGATGGCGCCAACTTGTTAGTACAAAATGAGTGTAGAGGTGAATATGAATTTGGATTGCTTAATGGGTTGGGCCAGGGAGTAGGCTATAATGTTGATCTTGTACTAATCTAAGTAATGAAGAGGTGATCTGCACAAATAAGAGTAAACCGTTAGCCTTACCGTAGGGCGGACCCCGCGATTAAGCTCCGGCGTGAGAGTAAATATACATGTTTGTCAGAGAATAAGAGAATGTCAGAGTATGTGTGTGTGCTAATGATAAGACATAATGTACCTCTTTTGGGATGTGCAATGACCCCTATTTATAGGCCAGCCCAATACTAGGGTTTCCTAATATTTCGCTTGCAACTGTTAGTGGCCGGAGTGGGTCCCTTGTCGGGCAAGGGTCCACGTGTAATCGTGTCTGTGGACGTGAGTATCCTTCCGCAGTCCGTGTTTGTCCGCGAAGGTGCAACGGGTGCGGCTTTTAAAGGTACTCACGTGCGTCTTTGGAATATCCGGAGCGTGACCCTTGTCAGGCTTAGTAGTCCGGCTATTTGTTGTATTGGGCCTGAGCCCATATGCGTATATTATGAACTAAGCCCAGTAATCTTGGTGTTCATACTATACGTCATCACCGTGTTTCCTGGAGATTAAGCAGTTGGATCTTCGAAGCAACTTCACAACATATATATACTTGAAGTTTCATGGTTGAGATTCGATAAGTTAGTTATGGAGTTTCTGTTATAGCAGTTGAACAGTATTTGTTTAATGATGTATAATGTACTTAAATCAATTCTTAATGTCGATGTAGATGCTAAAATTAAAAAAGAGTGTAGTCTTAAAAAGTATATTATCAAGTACGTATATCATGTCATTAAACAAACTTGTCCATGCTATAAATGTAGTCAAAAGGTTTTCAAGTGAATGTCCTATTCAAGTTAATTTTTTGGTATTCTCAAATTATATACGGGCTTTTTATGCATAAGTGTTCTAACTTATAAGGGATGGTTCCTTCTTAATAACATACTGTAGTTTTCAGCTTATATAGATATAGCAAAACAAGACAAAATGAAACAGACATTATTCTTGAAGCGAAGATCCTGAGGTTAATAGATAACCATTCACCTGCTGGATGTTTAGAATTTTTGACTGAATATCATCAATCACTTTTTTGTCAACTGAGAACGGCTTTGCAAGAATATCATCAGAGATATCGGGGTTTGATCCAAACACGGCATCTGCAATTGTAATAGCACCCGGATTCTGACTACTCAAAGCTGCAATAGCAAGAGCATAGCCATTTCCAACATTTTGTTGAAAGTGAATTAGACCTTGTGGAAACACGAAAACATCACCCTTTCCAAGGACCATGTGTGAAGAGCTTGTTGTCAGTATTAGATGTGACAAAACCGACTAGAAGGCTTCCTTCAATTACAACCAAGATTTCAGTGGCTCGAGGGTGAGTGTGTGGAGCATTTTGACCCCATGGAGCATAGTCGATACGAACCATGGAAATACCAAAAGTATTGAGTCCTGGCAACTGATTTACATTCACAGCCGTCACAACAGACCCGACGGCATTATTTGTATCTCCCATCTTGTCTAACCCTCTGAAAAGAAAATCTTCTGCTTTCACCATCTTTGGATCTTTGCAAACGAAACCATTCACTAGTACTGTCACAACACAAATAGAAAAAAGATCTTTTACCTTTGCTACTATTATCAGCCACACAAAAGTCCTGAAGAGGACCAGGGTCCGAAGCCAAAGCAACAAGAGTAAATGTCGCCAACAAGAGACCAACTAAAAGGAAACGGGATGCCATTAGGGATAGGAAAAATGTATTTCTTGATGAATGTATACTTGGTAGCTCAAAGTGATTATTAATTAATGTAACTTGGGAGTTCCATAAGCACGTATAGGAATAGTAAATTAGAATATGAAGATGAACGTTATTGAAAAAAGATCTTTTACCTTTGCTGCTATTATCAGCCACACAAAAGTCCTGAAGAGGGCCAGGGTCCGAAGCCAAAGCAACAAGAGTAAATGTCGCCAACAAATTTAGAAGGCTCATGCATGCTGGCATGCATGTATGATGGCATCATTTCATTTTATTTATATATTTCTCTCTTATTATGTTTTGTGGAACGTTACTGCAACAAATTTCTCATGTGTCGACGCCGTTTCTAGATAGATCATCAAAAAAAGTCATGTTGCTACGGTTACATTTTAAAAAAGTTTCCAGTCCTCAACGACCAAGCACATGACCAACATTGGAGAGAGAAATAAATCGCGTAATAACATGATTATAGGAAGTGTATAGGTTGTTGAGAAGACATTTTCATCTAAAAATTGAAGAATATTCAGTAGCCAAATTCAACTAGTTATAATTATTATTAGAGATGATGAATAAACAAGATATCTTTGGATTCAATTTCCAGGCAATTTCTTCTACAATCTGGCCTAGGTTGTTTTACCAAATCAATTTTTTAATCAGTAAACAAAGATTTAGCATCTAGAATTATAAAAACGTTTTTCATTTTAAAAACCCAAATTGTTACGTTTGACTCTTCTAGTTTTGTGAATTGATAAATCCGTTACTTGTACTATAATTATCATGATATATTTATCACTTGCAATATAGTAAGGTGTTGAATAATCGTTCAATGAAAGTTATTAATTAATGTAAGGGTGTCGTAATAACTGTCTGCTGCTACTTCTCGAGTACGTACAATGCATGCTGTTGTGAGTGCCCGCTTTACATTAAACTAAAAGATCAGAACAAGTAAACAAAGAAGGGCAGTTGATCTCTGTTTACCAAATCAATAAGTTTGGCTCTCCTCAAAATAGACAGCCTAACTTCCGCTAAAGGTGATCTGTGCTATAACAAACCAGAAATTGTGAACGACTCAAAGAAATTGTCATCAGATGAGTTTGACTGGTGTTTTCCTTTATTTTCTATTTTTAGGTTGACAACGATTGTAGACTCACGTTGAATGTTTATGTATTACTATACAGTACACCTCGCTGGTCTAGATGTTCCAATATATAAACATTGTCTTAATTACCACCTTAACAAACTCACATATGTTGTTTGCTTACACTACTCTAATCTACACATTATTAAGAAATGCATAAAGTTTTACAATGTTGTTCGTTTATGTAAACACGTTGAGTCTAAACACGTTGAGTCCCTTCGGGGACATCCGATAAAATATATAAACACGTAAATTTATAAGCACCAATCACGAGAGATAAATAATAAATCGCGTAATAACATGATTATAGGAAGTGTATAGGTTGTTGAGAAGAGATTTTCAACTAGAAATTGAAGAACATCCGGTCCTTGAAAGAAGGCAAATTCAACTAGTTAGGTCTTTCAAAGACTAATAAATACGATACGACACATTGTAGCTTATTCGCATTACAAAAAACATTACGCATAAGAGCTCAATAGTTGGCCGGCAGGATCTGTAACAACGCAGCAATAATAATATTGTAGGAAACTGTAATGAAATTATTTACATCCAACCAGCACATGCAGTAGAACGAGTAAACAAAGAAGAGCACTTAATTTTTGTTTACCAATTTAATACAGTAATTAATTAAAAGGAATATTGAACAATTTGGCCTAGGTGTTTTACCAAATCAATTTTTTTATCAGTAAACAAAGATTAAGCATCTAGAAGTACATTATAGTGTTTAAATGTTTGGAGTCTTTATCACGAATTCACGATATAGTCAATGATTATAAAAACATTTTTCACTTTAAAAACCCACATTGTTACGTTTGACTCTTCTAGTTTTGTGAATTGATAAATCCGTTACTTGTACTATAATCACTTGCAATATAGTAAGGTGTTAAATAATCGTTCAATTTAAGTTATTAAAGGGTGTCCTAATAACTACTACTTTCGTCCCACTTTATACATATACTGATTTAAAAGAGCATACAACACAAATAAATGAAAAAAAGAAGAAAAAAATGGACTTTCTGTTGTGAAACAACGGCCTAATAGCAACACATATAACAGATGAATGGAAGAAGAAAGTAGAGAGAATCGAGACTAATATATTTCATTGATATTGATCAATTACAAGTGCATACAAGTCTATATATATAAGTCTCTAATCATCCATACATTAAGTACAAACATTATTGAGCCATAATGTTAAAACGTTACGGAATATGGAGAGCCACATAATAAATAAATATATATAACACTCCCTCTTGGCAATCCATCATTAGTACTCATACCCTTAGATGTGTTGCCTCGTTAAAAACCTTGCTTGGAAAAACCCTGTGGGGAAAAACCATAGCTAAGGAAAAAAAAGTGCAACATGTATATTCTCCATCTGACGTATATTCTCCCTCTAATGTAGATCACTTAAGTTCATTGAGTCTTCGCATTTCAGTGTCGTGAACCAACTTCTTAAATGTTGCAGTAGGAAGTGCCTTGGTAAATAAGTCTGCTAGGTTGTCACTTGAACGAACCTTTTGAACAATAATATCTCCAATCTTATGCAATTCATGGGAGAAAAAGAACTTCGGTAGAATATGCTTGAAACTGTCACCTTTGATGTATCCGTCCTAAAGTTGAGCAATGCATGATGCATTATCTTCATGTACAACTGTTAGAGCCTACTGGCTTGAAGAAATCCAACATGATTCACGAATATGTTGTATCACACTGCTCAACCATATGCATTCCCGACTCACTTCATGGATGGCCAAGATCTTTACGTGATTCGATGAAGTGGCACTCATTGTTTGCTTTACAGAACGCCATGAAATAGCAACATCAGAACTTGTGAAAACATATCCCGTTTTGGACCGACCGGTATGGGGATCAGACATATATCCTGCATCTGCAAAACTAACTAGATTTCTTTCGGATGAGTTAGTATAATATAAACCCATATATGTACCTTGAAGGTAGAGAAATATTTCTTTCACCCCACTCCAATGTCTTCTTGTTGGACACGAGCTATACCTTGCCAATAAGATCAACGGAAATGATATATCGAGTCTTGTATGACTCGTAAGAAATAACAATGCCCCCATGGCACTTAAGTAAAGTACTTATGGACGAAGAATTTCCTCGTCGTCATTTATAGGTTGAAAATGGTCATTTTCAACATTTAGGGTCCTTACAGCCATCGGGGTGCTGAATAGATGGGATAATCTTTTAACAATTTATCCGTATATGCATTTTAGTGAACGAGGATTCCTATTTATATGTTCAATTTCTAATCCAGAACAAAAATTGTTTTTTCAAGGTCTTTTATCTCAAATTCTTTCTTTAAATATTCAACTGCCTATGTAACCTCCCGTGGAGTTTTGATAATATTCAAATCATCAACATACACAACAATTATGAAATAATAATGTTTAGATCTTTTTATAAATAAAATCATTTTTGTATCCTTCATTTAATAAATATTCATTAAGGCGATTGTAACACATATGCCCAAAACATGATTAATTCAATACAATCAAGTAGTGTTATCGAGAACTTTCTTTATAAGCTTTATGCATTTTATATCCTGTAATAAAATCTCTACATCACATAAGCTCTATTCATTTATCTTTTAGACGCAAATTAATTATTTGTCACATTGTCAGACTTAAACAATATTAAACTACATTATTGGATCCACCACATGTGAACATGTATCTACATGATAATTTCCAAGTCTTTGAGAAAATATACGTGTGCCATCACTTGTATCTTATGCATAATTTAATTTTGCTTTCTCATAAAGACCAATGCATATCCAATAAGATTTATACATTTATGTATATGGACTGTAAGTCTCAAACACATGTCTCATCGCAAAAGACTTCAATTATTCATTACTTACTAAAAAAAAAACCTTATGACAATCATTCTAATTGCTTGATTCGAATCCTGTTAATCATCAATCATTGAATAACGCTTGATTAATATGGATCAAATGTTCTTACACCTTGTTCGCCCTATTCCTGTGATTGGTTATAGGCTTTCATCTCCGGTTTAGCCCATGACACGTGATCGGATAGGAAAGACCTTGGTGATTAGACATTTTTGTTCATTTTAATTACTCTTTATTTGATTCGACGTGATTTTAGGGTTTGATCGTGCAATTTTCTTTTTTAGGGTTTTATTTTTCTTATTTGTTTGGTGAGTTGGTAATATATTGGCTAATTCCAAAGAGAAGAGGAAAAAAGTTTCGAAATCTATTTTGCGTCACAAATTTTCCGGATCCCTAGGTAAAGGATTTGATGGAATTTTTGTAAACCATCACGGTCAAGTGGTTGATGCAATCATCCCGGATAGAAAGTCGAAGGCGGGTAAGAATATGGCTATCTTTCGATTTATTGAGTATATCAGTGGACCGTTCGGTTAGGCAAGTATGTGTAACGTAAATGATGGGGAGTCATCATCTCACGCGACGTCGCTAGGTTAAGAGATCTTTCGCTGCTGTAATAGGTGGATATACCATCAAAATGTAAGTTATGTGTCTAATAAAAACGAATAATTCGAATAATGGACGAGAACGACAAAATGTCTTATGGTTAATGTTGTTATGGACACAAAATCGACAGAATCTTGTGAACCACATTACTTCTTGATGATCATTCGCTTAAACCAACTGGATTACTCGTAGGTTTTGCTTGTAAGTTAAAGAATTCATAGTTTTTGAGTAATATGAGAAAGGTAATTGGAATGAAGGCATCATGACATTGATTTAAGGTAGATGGAGAGGTATTGTGATCAAGTGGCTGGTTTAAAACGAAGATACTAAAAGCTAAGTTTCAGTCGTGCATAGCGTGACATCATCGGTTTTTCTCGACTCATACAACTGCCAAAGAGTTTGTTATTAATGTTACGATTACTTGGGTAGACATTGAAGGAATAACCCTCTCCAATATAATTGTCGGAAAGTACGTTTAATAGGATTGCGGAAAAAAGGGGGTAGGATGCTTTATTTGGAGCAATTAGATGAAGGTTGTTTGTATAGTAAGAGGGTTGTGTTATATCAAACTACTGGAAGAGTCAAACATAGCTCGAAACGTTCAAATCATTCATAAAGGTAATAGATTTCGGGAGACAAAAAAACCAGGATGGATTCCTGATTTTGATGAACAAGATGAAGAAAATAGCGAACGAAAGATAGCAATCCGTAGGTTTTCTTAAGAAGACCGTTGATTGATAACAATGTAGAGAAGAAGGGGATTAATAACGTTAGTATGGTTTCCAGACTCTTTGAAGGAGAGGATGTGAATGTGCAAATGAAGAGAAAGAAATGATTTTTGATGATAATAATTCTCTGATCCTTTTGAGCTTTATACGCGTATTGAATAAAAAGAGAAATGTGGAGGAGAATATGGATAAGTCGAATGATACAGTGAGTATTTCCATTTCCTCCTGGATTTTATTCCTGTGACGAAACAAATTGAGTGTATAAAAAATCTATGGGTAATTAATGAAAGACAGCGGTCAGGCAACGAAAAAAGGAGAATCGGTTTCTATTGGTTCAAGAAAAGCAACAAATAGAAAATTAAAAGGACGGGGGTTCGTTATTAACTGTTATGGAGAATGATCAAGGTGGGAAAGACGATGGTTTTACAATTATGGAAGGATGTATGAAAAAATTAAAGAAATCATTGAAATTCAAGGAGGAAAAGAGGTTATAAAAGAATATGGATTTTCTCTATAACGGTTCAAGGCCTAAACCCTAAGGCCAAAAAATATTTGGTTAAGGAATTTGAGTTCTCATAAGGTGAATTTTCTAACCTTACAAGAGACCAAGAGTAGGATATTTTCTTTGATTATGTTAAATGTTTTTGGGGGTAACTATGCATTTGAGTATGTTGTCTAGTCTGGCGGTTGGTAATATCTGGTTTGGCCATTTTAGAGTGTGGGGAATTCGGCTTTAAGACAAATAATTCGAGCGATTTTTGTATTATGATTGTTATGCTTAGCGTGTTCATGTGTATATATTTGTTAAATCATTTGATTATATTCGGGTATGCTCCCTCAAGAAATCCCAAAAAAAAATGCTTTGAGATTGATTTGGTTCATGTGATTACTAAATTGTGTAATGACGCAATCGTTGAGTGAAAATGCTTATGTGTACTTGCTGTATAAGGATGAAAATTCTCAAAAAGTGTATTCCGTGAGTGAGAAGGGAAAGAGACAATCAATAAGTGTAAAAAAAGCATTTAAAAAAGATCTCCATGAAATTGGAAATTGTTTTAACCAATGGAAATGCTACGTATGATATTCTATATAAAAGAATGAGAACAGTTAAAGACATCCAAGAAGCATAAGGATGTGAAAATAGAGAGGCGGCGCAAAAAGCTAAAAATAAAAATGGGCGAACGAAGTGAGACGAGACATACAAAGTTATAACATGGGATTTTAAAACGAAAATTAATCGCACTATGGATACGTGGAGTCTTAAAAGATGTATGTGGATCGATAAACCGAGCTGTGGTGTGAAAGGAGTACTTAGGCGCATTTCTAATCGGTTCCAGCACCCTCGTCGTAATTCGACCAGTTAATCATAATAAATATCCACGTAACGATGTAGGCGCGCTAAAAAAAAAAGAATTGGAGAGGTGATATTTCATACAAAGAGAAAAAGCTGCGGATGTGGGATTGAGGGATGCTAAATCTCAGGGACGCGGATTGAGTTACCTTTGGTTTCGAATAGAAATAATGGTCCTTAATTGAAAAAGGAGTAGTGGCGGCGGTCAACATGTTTTTACTTCCGGTAATTTTGCCGTAAATTAGTAAAGCGTCTTTATTGCTTTGGATCCCTAAGATTCCGGATGCAAAAATTTTTAAGTACATTCGTTCCATAAAGTCTTTATAGGGAGCTTATATAAAAATTAATGTGAAAATTTTGCTAATCGCTTGTTGGTGTGTGTTGACTTCGATAATGAGGTTCAATCGGCTTTTGTGGGCGGATAGACAAATTCTAGACGGTTCTCTCATTCTCAACGGAGGTTCCCTCAATGTGAAAAAACGAAAAAAAACAAACGTTTATTTTCAAGATTGATTTTGAAAGGCTACATTCCTTTCGTTTGTTGATTTTTTAAGGTAGACGTTTTAAATCGTTTTTAGTCTTTGTTGCGAAAATGGTGTTGGTTGGATACAAGAATGCCTTCGTATCTTCTCATGTTACGGTTTAGAAATGGAATTGTACGACGGGAGAGAATTTTCAATTTTATAAAGGCTTAAAACAAGGTGATCCATTATCTTCATTTGTCTTTTAAAAGAGTGGAAGATGCGGGTATGTTTAATGGTATCAAGATTAACTCTTCTATGACTTTATCTCATATGTTTTATGCGGACGATGCTAATAGTTCATGGTCAATGGTAGTAACCGGAATATTGATACTTTAATGTAATATGTTTAAAGTGTTTATAAACGGGCTCGGGTCAAATTAATAAACGTTAGTAAGAGTAAAACTCATGTGGGTTAGCGTTTTCGATAGAGAAGGGTCGAAGAAGTTAAGAGACATATTGTTGTGGCATTTCTTAATACTCCGTTTTCTTTTCTTGCATGAAAGTCGGGGGATGTATTCTCGACTAAAATCATGAGGAACACACTAGATTAGGTTTTATCGGACAAAATGTTGAATCAACTTTCGTAAATGGAAATTGAATACCTTTTTTGTCTATAGGAGGTAGGCTCACACTTCTTGAAAGCGGTTTTTTGGGTTCTTATACCTATTTAACATATGTCTATTTATAAGGTTCCTATGTTGTTATCAACAACAGTATGGAAGCTATCCGTTGCCACTTTTTAATGGTAATGATCTTGATAGTAAAAAGGTGCAATTATGGTTAGTTTGAATATAGTCATGAACGTCAAATGAGAAAGGAGGTCTTGGTGTTTCTAGTTTTATTCGCAGCCATAATAGAGCGTTAGATGTTTAATGGGTTTGGCCATTTTTAATCAAAGTGACACGTTAAGGGTTTAAGGGTCATTCATTCTATACATGAGTTTGATGGTAGATTGATAGAGCTGGGAAATCGATAATACGTCGATTGGTGGTGATAATATTAAATAAAAGGATAGTTAGCTACTCAGGAATTGTCTTATAATTAAAATGAAGCATAAAAGATAGTAAATGGGTCGAGATACATCTTTTTGGAAGGATCTGTGGAGGGGTGGAAGGCAGCGATTGAAAGAGATTATTTCCACGCATTTATGCCTTGAGGTAAACAAACACATTTCGGTACTTTCAAATTTTGAGCAGACTTCGTATGCTTCCTCTTTGCGGTAGATGCCACGTAGTGGCATTGAATCCGAACATGGATCATCTTTTGGACATTTGGAGGGAGTGATGTTAAGTTCCATGCGAGGATAGGTTGAAACGTGGATTTAAATGGGACGGGAGAAATTTTCAGTTGCTTTCGCGCTAGGTATATTAGACAACAATAGAATTACCAGATAATTCATTCCAAACAAGATGGATTAAATAATGCCTAATAGAGTCAATGTTCCCGCTTGTAAGGTCGTATAAATGGTTTACCGACTCGTGGAACATTTCCACTTAGAGGTATAGATATCCCTTATATTCTATGTTCCTCTATTCGAGACGATGTTGAATCGTCGAAAGCATTTTGTACTTGGTAATTGGAAGTTTTGTAGAGCTAATTTTTTCGGAAGGGTTAGTAATTGGTGGGATGTAGTTAGCATGGACTTGATCTTTGATAGTGGATACTTGATAACTAATTTACGCTGCCTTCTAAGCATAAAAGATATAAAATAAGGGTGTGTTAAGTCCTAATGTGGTCATTTTGGGCTTTTCGAATAAAAGACTTTTGGCGATGTTTTCCTTCTTCCAAGGCAAATATTTTTGATGACTAGTGCTCTCGCCTTCTTTGGTGTCGTTATAGAATGTAAAGCTACGTTTTAGGTGGTGGAATGGTTTAAAAAATCCCACCTTTGTCATTGTAATTTTTTAGCTCTCTGCTAGTGTTTTTCTTTTAATTACAATTTCGCCGTTTCAAAAAAAAAATTATTCATTACTTACTTGCGTCATTAAATTTTTGGCCATTCATTCCGCGATCCTCACATTCACTTTAGCGCTATATTATTTATTTACATTATCATGTTATCATATATATCTATCGACGTCGATTCATTTCTTTTCGATTCCACATTCCACTAGACATGTATCATTTATTGAGATCTCATAGTTTTTTCACGTACCCGGGGTTTTTTAATTACCTTCATGTCTAGTGTCTCTTTAGGAGACTGTTATGGGGTCTTTATAACCTCGATTCGACTATCTTAATTTTCTTGCTCCATTTTATCTATTCATTCGAGAATTTTAATTGGAATCGATTAGTCTATCAAGTTGCATACGTGCCATAGACTCACTACCACTTTATTGGTTTTACTACTGGGACAAACATTGTAATTGTAGCATTAGCAGCGTATATATGATCTAGTCACTTCATTTAGGTCACTTATAACTCGTCGGCAATTAACAAAGCAGGAATAAAATGTCTCTTGAACTCGAAGTTCATATTTATTAGTACGTATTATAAAATTAAAATAAAGAAAAGTACATTACTCTCAGTTTAAACATATTTGTGTATAAAAACTTGGTCGTAATAATAAATTTGTAAATATTATACTGTAATAAACTTTTGGTGGTATATACTAGTTTTTTTTACGTTAAAATAGTAATCATCACCAAGTCCGCCTTAGCTACTTCAGAGAAGACTATTAGAAGTTTACTTCCATAAAGATTATAAGTATTTGATACATGCATGTTAATAGCTAAAGGTTCTACATAAGAATGATATGTACTATTGATGGGTTGATGATCAATTCTAACCAAAATTCTTGAAACACTAAGCACGAATTAATTATGATTTATGAGTACGTGTTGTTTTAGAAGTAATAAGTTCATAAACTAGAAACATAAACATATTGTTGCTCCGCCAAGCTTATAGAAGACACTTAAAAATACTTGACATTCTTTATGGACATGTAGTCAGATCGAGCAATTTTCTTTGTTAGATACTTATATCGTTAACCAATATAGGGTGTTTGCTATCCTTGGTCTTTTTAATTTTTTTAGAACGGCAATTTTTATAAAAAAACTAGCAAGATGCTAGACGTTTACAAAGAAATTAGATTAGGGTTTTTAAACCACTCAATCCAAGAAAATTTGATTCTAACTCTAGATCGGATCCATAAAAAAGACCTAGAAACAATGTCATCAAACATCATAGACTTCGCACGAAAGCCTGGACCGAAAATCGCCTGATTACGCCAATCCCAAATGAACCACCACATAATGTAACAAACGCCTTCGAAAACCTTTTTAAGATTATACGGTAATCTAATACTTATCATCCAGTCGGTCCATTCTTCGTAAGAGTTAATCTCCTGATATCCCAAATCCCACCACCTCGAAATCTTGGACATGATCTGATTGGATAAATCGCAAGAAAAGAACAAGTGTCTGGACGATTCAACCATACTATTACACATGGGGCAGACTATAGAGCCGATATCCATACCTCTACAAGAAAGATTAGGCAAGTAATCATTAGAAACTTTCCAAGCAAGTAATCCTTGGTCTTTTTAATTGGCTTATGATCTTCGCTTTTATAAATGCTTTACATAAGAATAAAATAAAGTTGCCTGAATAAAATGTATATTCAATAAATGGCGGTGACATACGGAAAATCAAACGAAAGTTCAAAAGAAAAAGTTGCATACGAGTATATATATGACACTAAATTGGTAAATTGTGCCTTAATTTAGACGTATGAAATGAATCTATCTGTTGGATAATATATATATAAGGGTCTTGAAAATATGAGGTCCCAATAAGAAAAAGAGTTTTGCTACATCCACAAACAAACATCCACAAACATGTGTTGTTTATGTGTGATTGGCCAAATCAAAGAGAAGTGAGAGAAAGTGTATCAAAATACACCAATCAAAACATCACAACACGTGTTTGTGGATGTTTGTTTGTGGATTGTTTGTGGATGTAGCAAAACTCTAAGAAAAAACCTGAGTGTCCGCTCATAGCAGTTTTACAGTATTATTTCGGGTACTATTGTTCATGTTTGCATGTTTTTCTTTAATTCCAAATATCTTTATGTAATTATACTAGTTTTAATGCCCGTGCACGCACGGGGTTTAGACATTATGTTTTTTAAATACATGTATGATTTTTATTTTTATTTTGTTTTATAAGTTATGTTATAGAATATTATCGAAATCATATGAAGAGAATAGATTCATATCTTATATATATTATCTGAGCTTGAGGATAATTACTAATTTTTTTTTCTTTTGATTTACCTGTTAACTAACTCGACATTGTGAGCCGACTAATCTCTACAAAACTACTCTTTTAGGTAGCCTGAAGTCGGCTCATGTGAACCTTCGAGGCCACAAGGGGATTAGTTTTCTCCTCGTTATATTCGAACCATTGACCTCCACTTTGAAAGGCTGGTTATCTTACCGTTGGGTATGCAGTTGATATTGTATATGTTTTATGATTCTAGTTGCATTATTGAGTTAGCTATACTTAAGATTAATGGTCGCACTTTGTGTTAAAACATGTAAAAATTTAGCTTTGCAATCGAATTTAAAAGCATACAACTACCTCACAAGTCTCTACAAGTCATTCATTCGTTAAAATCTAGTAGTAAGAGATGCACTGAAAATGATTGTCTAATAGAGAGAAATTGAGTAGAAAAAAACACATCGTTTCTTCATTTCGAACTTTTTTACATCTTTTGATTACAAAAGACGCGTCAATGTATAGAAAAGATCCAATAATTTAGGAAACAATAAATATTGTAAATGAAGAATGTGAGAAAAAAGGATTTGAATTATGCGAAACCATCATTAGTAATGTCCTAAATGAATCAAATTCATCTCAATTTTTTCATCTTTTTGAATCTAAATCAATCGTTTTTCAATTGGGATCATGATTTGTTTAAGGTTGTTGTTCTAAATCAATCGTTTTTTAATTTTTTTCATCTTCCCAAACCCTAATTGATTTCCCAAGCCCTAATTTTTCCTCGATTTTTGATCCTTTTTTAATCTTTTCTTTTAAACCTTAGTTTTAAAACCCTAATCTTTTTGTTTGAGATTTGCTTTTATAACTCCGCTGTTTGTTCTGATCTGCTATGGGGATGTATCGATCAAAGGAAGATGAGTTAGCTAAACTTTCTTCATTTATTTTTGTCACGAATTTTTCGGATAAGCTAAGGAGCTATGAACGGTATGTAAACAATATGGAACTGTGGTTGATGCTTTTATTCTTGATAGGAGGTCCAAAGCTGGTAAAAGGTTTGGCTTTGTTCGCTTTATTAAGATATTTGATGTTGATCGTTTGGTTAACAATCTTTGTACTATTTGGGTTGGGCATTTTAAACTTCATGCTAATATTGCGAGATTTCGAAGACCTCCGTTGAATAAAAATAACTCGCAATCGTCACATAATAAGGGTGATCAAAGTGCTCCTAAGGATTTTTATAAGGAGAGTGGGGAGAATTGTAGCAACCGCGCGATTTGATCAGGTTAGAATGTGCTCTTAGATTCTAATTGTGTGTTATTTTATGTGAATTTATGTGATTTGGTGATTATTTGATTAGAAATGAGAAGTTATGAGCGTGAATGAGATTATTTTAGAAATTTGATGATCATCTTATCATATGAGCATGATATTTTGAACAAGTGTGAAAAGAAATATGGAAGTTATGTGTACTTCATCTATTTAGAATTTGAGTTTAGATATGAAAAAGTTATTTTAGAAAGCGTGGTAGATTTACGTTTAAATAAAATGGTATAGTTATATGGGAGTTAAATAATTTACAAAAATTTTAAGGTGATGTTAAATCAAAAACACTAATTAATAAAAAAAATAAAATTAAAAAAAAAAGAGTTTTAGTAAAAGTAGGTTTGGCTAAGTATAAATACAAAAAAAAAAAAACTAAATAATATCTTCCTCCTCCTTTATTGTCGCAACATCAAGAAGAAGAAAAAAAATTGTATTAAAACATTAAGATAAATAAACTTAAACCTTGTTAATTATTGTTTTGATTAAATCTAGTTGATGGTTAGGTTAAATTATAGAATAACTTTAATTAGGTTATAAAAAAAATTGGGGTTTTAATAATTTACTAATTGTAATGGGTATTTAATGTTATGGTGAGTGCTTAATGCATGCTGATGATTATATTTAATGGTGTTATGAGGGTTAAGTAGGTTAAATTCGGAATTGAAATTCTGGCAGAAAAGTTTGTCCAACTTCACGGACGCATATCTCCTAGATGGAGAATGCAATTGAAAATGGATTATTTTTTTAAAAATGTATCTTTTCGAGTATAATTTTCAGAAATATGGCCCCAACAGTTTTTGAGGTCGGATGTCGACTTCAATATCAGGTTGCAAGGAATTCGTCACCAAAACTGCGAATTTTCTGACTTTTGATTTTGAATTTTTATAAAATACTTAGACTTCATACTGGAAGCTAAAACTTGGTTTGTGGTTAATTCATATATTGTGTGAGGTCTCTGAATTTTTTTAGAAAATAATAATAATTTTAAAGTGGTCAGCTTGTACCAAACTTTTGGGAGGTCAGTTTTTTTCGGGCAAATCTGGGTCAGTTTGTGAAAACAATTTTCTAATTGAGGTTTATAAAAGGGTAGGGTTTTCTGTACGTGTTCTAGTAAGCAAGTTTAACTAAGCAAGTTTAACTGAATGAGATAAGTTTATAGTTTTCATGCTATGTTACTACTATTTCAAGATTTTGAGCAAAAAAGATAGAAATTGATTTGGCACATGCTCCTTAAAATAATTTTCCTGTTTGGTTTTGATCCATTCACTTAATGCAAAACTGCAATAGCAGACAACCCATGACAATCCCTGCCAACCCGCAAGCATAAATCTGTTCTCAAGTTGCTACATTCTTATGCTAAATATGTTCTCAGGTCGCTACATTTTCAGGCCTATATTCATCTATTAACCCGTTTTATACTAAATACATTGTACAATATGTAGCTAAGACATTCAATATCTCCCTTAGCCACTCGGTTAGACTCAGCAGCGATAAGAAAACTTTGCACTCCATTCACAAATTCCGGGTCACTAATGTTCATGCCGTACATCCATTTTCGATCCATCTGAAAATTTAAAACAACATAATAAATCATATGCATGTACGAATGAAATATATGTGTTCACATGTGGCACATCCTAACCCACCTTTTGAATATTTTATCTCATATGCGTATACGTTCTAGCGGGTTGACTATTTAAGAAAAAAATCGGCAGCATTTCCCCCCAACTCCCCAAGCATGCGTATAAAACGCAAACTCGAAGGAGTAACGAGAAATGTATACCGATTTTTTCTTAAATAGTCGACCCGCTAGAATGTATACGCATCCTAAATGAGACAAAATATTCAAAAGGCAGTCCCAAACGGGGACTGCCCAAAACTAATCTCTATTAGATTAGTTTCGGACGGGTATTAACTAAGTTCATATAAGGATCTACTCATAACTTCTAGATGCACATGCTATAGATACACAAATAAACTTAGCAACTATATTACATATATATAATTATTTAAAACTAATAACAAAGGCACAAACAATGTTACAAATAACAAACAAAAAATATAAATTTACCTTATGATCCGAACTTTTCTATTATGAGTTGAAAAACTCTAGTTGGATACATGATGAAAATTTTTATACCTATACAAATAAATAAAAAATATTAGTAAGCATAAAAGAATTAGAGTAAGTAAAAATAAATAAAAATGCAACTATTACCTTTTATGTAGTTTTATGAGGTTTAAGTTAAGTTTATTATGGTTGTTGATGGAGTGTTTAATGTAATGGTTTTGAAAGATTTAAGTTGAGAAGAAGTAAATGTGGTAGGTGGAATGAGAATGAGAATGTGGGTTAAGGGTGTTAGGTGAATGGGGAGCAGGTTTACGTTATGGGAGCAGATAATTTGAATTTTATTTTGGTGTGGTTACCGAAAAACCGTAGCAAAAAATCGACAATTTAGTATGGTTTTATGAGAACCGTACCAATAAATGATTATTTGCTACAAAAGAGACGTTTAGGTCAAAGGTGGGCATTGGTTCATGGTTTGCTCAGTTACTTCAAGCATCCAATTCTTTCTTCGTTGATGAAAGAGTTACGTGGATTGATATCGAGGGTATACCACTTAAAGTATGGTCCAAAAACACCTTCTCTCGTATTACTTCTAAGTGGGGGGAATTGCTAGATTTTGATGAACAGGAAGATGGTTACCTTCATAGTAAAAGAGTTTGTATCAAAACGACTTTAGTTGAGAACATTTATGAATCGTTTAAAGTCATTATCCAAGGTAAAACATTTTGGATACGGGCTAAAGAAGTTTCTGGTTGGATGCCTGATTTTGAAGAAGACATTGATCAAGATAGTAAGTCAGATGACGAGCTGAGTAACGAAGGTTCATTTGATGAAAATGGAGGATTGCGTATTACTCCAAATGTGGAAGGAGAGAGTGATCTTGAAGAGGTGGCCGAAACAATCTTTGAGAAAGAGCAAGCTTCTGTTGAGGTGAAAGAAGGTTGTAATAGTGTACAGAAGGAAACTCGATCGGAAGACCCTTTCAATATCTATGATTTACTTGATAAGAAAAAGAGTGCCTACTGTGACATTCCCAATTCTGATGATACCTTGAAATACCCCCGGGCTTTACTCCAGAAACTGATGTGGATGCTCAAAAAAATGCTTCAAAAGTGTTGGATATGGAAGGCGATAACTCTGGTCATAAGGTTCAAGACGTGGAGCAGGAATCAGTAACGAAGAATAACTCACCTCTTAACAGCTATAAGAATGATACGGAAAGATCTACATGCTCAGGTCACTTTAAAAAATGTGACATTCCACGTTCTGGAGGATCAATCCTTCAACTCATGGAGGAATTAATAAAAGTGGGACAAACAATGGGTTACAATATGGAGGGATGCATAACCAACATTGGCGACATCATTAATTCTCAAGGAGCGAATGATGGTAATCGATGAATTTTTTGTCTTTGAACATTCAAGGCCTTGCCCAAAAGGCTAAAAAAGATTGGGTCCGGGAGTTATGTGAAAAACACAAGGTGAATTTTGTGTCCTTACAAGAAACTAAAATGGAGGATATTGAGCTTTTCAATATCAAACTATGTTGGGGTAACTTTGGATTCGAATTTGTTCATAGTCCGTCCGTTGGAAATTCGGGAGGTATTCTTTGTATTTGGGATCCTAGATTGTTTCGTAAGCTCAACTCAACGATCTCAGATTACTTTGTGATTATTCAAGGGGAATGGGCGCCTAATGGTAAGAAGTTAATCATTATTTCTGTATATGCTCCTCAAGAGTTACGTGAAAAGAAGATGCTATGGGACTACTTGATTCTAGTTCTCAAAAGCTGGAATGGCGATGTAATCATAATGGGTGATTTTAATGAAGTGCGTACACAAGATGAAAGACACGGGTCTATTTTTAATGCTCATGGTGCTGATGCTTTCAACTTGTTTATTTCATCCGCTGGATTGGAGGAGGTCCCTCTAGACGGTTGCAAATTCACATGGTGTCATAAATCAGGATCGAAGATGAGCAAACTCGACCGCTTCCTTATTTCTGAAGGTTTACTAAATTCATGTCCTAACATTTCATCTATTACTTTGGACCGTTACTTATCCGATCATAGGCCTATTTTAATGCGTGAGTCCCATCATGATTATGGACCTTCTCCGTTTCGTTTTTTCCATTATTGGTTTGAATTGGAAGGGTTCGATACTTTTGTGAAACAAACATGGAATGATGCTCAGGTGACCGATTCGAATGCCATATCAATGTTTATGAAAAAAATGAAGTATCTCAAAGAGAAGATTCGTATGTGGGTTAAAGCCAACAAAGAAAACTCAAAAAGTCATAAGCAATGCTTACAAGAAGAGCTGTCCAAAATTGATTTGCTACTGGACAAGGGGGAGGGCAGCTCGACTCTTATTTCTAAACGCATGGAGATCCTTAAATCAATTCAGGACTTTGTCAAATTAGACACGATGGAGTTGGCTCAAAAAGCGAAGATCAAATGGGCGATAGAAGGAGACGAAAATTCGAAGTATTATCACGGGGTTCTAAATAAAAAACGAAACCAACTTGCAATTCGTGGTATCTTGGTGGAAGGTAGATGGATCGAATCTCCTATTCTAGTAAAAGATGAGTTTCTCTCTTATTTTGCTAGTCGTTTTAATAAGCCTCCTGATTATCGTCTTCATATCGATTTGGACTTCCCGAATAAATTGAGCCTCGAACAACAAATGGTTTTGGAAATTGAGGTTACTCGAGAGGAGATCAAGAAAGCGGTTTGGGATTGTGGGGTTGATAAATCGCCTGGACCTGATGGTTTTACATTTGGCTTCTATCGTCGATATTGGACTTTTCTGGAAAATGACGTGGTAGAGGCGGTGTTATACTTCTTCAATCATGGGCAATTTCCTAAAGGTAGCAACTCATCGTTTATCACTCTAATCCCAAAGACTCAAGAGGCTAAAATGATGAAAGATTTCAGACCTATCACTTTAATTGGAAGTTTATACAAGATTATTGCCAAGATTTTGGCAAACCGTTTGGTGGTTGTTTTGGAAGACTTAGTATCCGATGTTCAATCAGCTTTTGTGGCGAAACGGCAGATTCTAGATGGTCCATTCATTTTAAATGAGTTATTTCAATGGTGTAAGATGAAAAAGAAGCATACGATGATATTTAAGGTAGACTTCGAAAAGGCATATGATTCGGTCCGTTGGGATTACTTGGATGACGTTTTAAAAAGGTTCGGATTTGGTGAGAAGTGGTGTGGTTGGATCCAAAATTGCTTACTCTCTTCCAAAGGTTCGGTTATTGTGAATGGTAGTCCTACTAAGGAATTTCAGTTCCATAGAGGCCTAAAGCAAGGTGATCCTCTCTCGCCGTTCTTGTTTCTTTTGATCATGGAGAGTCTACATATCTCGATGCAAAGAGTGGTGGACGCAGGCTTATTTAGAGGTATTCAGGTTGGTTCTTCTCTTCAAGTTTCTCATCTTTTCTATGCGGATGACGCGGTTTTCATGGGTCATTGGAGCGAAGCTAATATTGATACTATTCTTCGTGTGTTGGACTGTTTTTATCACGCTTCGGGTTTACGGATAAACATGCTCAAAAGTAAACTCATGGGGATTTCGGTTTCTAGCGACAAGGTGGATCAGGCAGCAAAGAAAATTGGATGTGCAATTCTTCAAGTGCCTTTCTCGTATTTAGGTTCCAAAGTTGGCTGCCTTATGTCTCGGATTCAATCGTGGAGCGAGATTGTCAATAATATTTTAACTCGTTTATCTAAATGGAAGTTGAAGACCTTATCTATCGGGGGAAGGCTAACTCTTCTGAAATCTGTCCTAGGTTCGTTGCCAATATACCATATGTCCTTATTCAAAGTTCCAGCGAAGGTTCTTCTCAATATGGAATCCATTAGATGTCATTTCTTTAATGGTATCGAGCATAACGGAAAGAAGCCAATATGGGTTAAATGGAATAAAGTTTTGGCTTCTAAAGAAAAGGGAGGTCTTGGAGTTTCGAGTTTCTACGCTCTTAATAGAGCTCTTTTATTCAAATGGGTTTGGCGTTTCTGCACACAACAATCAGCTTTATGGACCAAAATTATTAAAGGGATACATGGAGAAGACGGAAAGATTGGTAAACATGTTTGAAGCCACCATCCGTCCTTATGGTTGGATATCGTCAAGGAGGTTCAACATATTCAGAGGCAGGGGACTGATTTGATGGGATTCATTCACAGAAAGATGGGCAACGGGGTAGACATTCGGTTCTGGGAGGACAAATGGAGGGGCGACAACACTTTCCAATCTGACTTTCCCAGAATGTATGCATTGGAGACTCAAAAAAATATTTCAGTGGCGTTGAAGTTATCTCATGATGATCTTCTGTGTTCGTTTCGTAGAGCTCCAAGAGCTGGAGCCGAAGAGCTTCAATATATTCAGCTCTTGAAGATTATGGAGGGAATTACTCTTTTCAATTCGAAGGATAGATGGAGATGGTCTTTGGAAGGTTGTGGCGAGTTTACAGTCGCTTTGGTTAGGAATCTCCTTGACGCAAACTCGTTACCAGTGGTCTCTTCCAAAACCCATTGGATAAAAGCCGTGCCTATTAAAGTCAATATTCACGCTTGGAAAGTTAAGTTGGACATCTTACCAACTCGGTTGAACATCTCTAAAAGAGGTATGGATATTGAGTCGATTCTATGTCCTTTATGCGAAAAGAATGTGGAATCATCTAGCCATATTTTCTTTACTTGCCCTATATCTAGAGAGATATTTCGTAAGGTTTTGCTTTGGCGGAAGATTGATGTCGTGATGGTTTCCTCTTATGATGAATGGTTAAAATAGTTGTTGAGTATCCGTCTTCATTCTAAACATAAAGAGTTGTTCGAAGGCGTTTGTTATGTCTTGTGGTGGTACATTTGGAATTTCTATAACAAGAGCATTTTTTGTTCGGCTTGTCCTTCGAATGCGCTTATATTTGAGGAGATAGTCACCCGATCCATCTTTTGGTGTAAACATAGATGTAAAATTTCTTTTAGTTGGGTAGATTGGCTTAAAAACCCGCATCTTGTTACTTTGTAATTTCTAGCTTCTTGCTAGTCTTTTTGTTTAAATAAAATCCGCCGTTCAAAAAAAAATCAAGTTGAGTTATCAAAATCGTCAATATTTATAGAATATATAAAGTTAAAAAACTCAAATAAGTATTATGTTTCGTATATACAATATGTTTTGGTCAAACAAAGATTTACCTATTGTATATCTTTAATACATATACAAATATAAAAATAGTTTTACCCATTTTTCCGTCACCAACACTTTTTTAAGATATAAAAGTAGCCTAGATTGTTATATATGATTTATAGGCATACATACATGTCAATGGAATAAAGAGTTTTTGAGAAATTTAAATGTTAGAATTTTAGTACGTATTAAACAAAAAGAAAAAAAAATGCAATTCTTCCAAACACATCAATGAATAGCTAGAAAACTCTTTTTATTAATTTATGATATTTTATGTGCTTCGGTGTTTTTCTATTTGGTTGTACAACATAATTTCAGACCCACAATGAAAAATCCATCAAAAAGTCTTCGGGTAGATTTGAGATGTGATTAGATACTGTTAAATCTTTGTTTGTAAGTAAAAAATTGTTTACGTTTGTAATATTTTAAAATATAAAGTCTACGGGTATAAAGTTTAAGGGGTTATTTGTTTATTTTTTAAAGTTATAATAAAACATATAAATTTATAAATTTACACTTAACTCCATATAATTTATTTAAAATTAAAAAATATCACTAAATTTTTATTAATTACCTCCACTATTTTCAAGTTTTTTTCTTCACAAATTTGACACATATATTTTTATGTGTTTTTTTTCTCGTCATATTTCTTCACCACAATTTTTTAATTTTGACCAAATCGATTTAATTTTGACTTTTTATTGACCAATCAGATCATACGATAAGATTACAATTTTTCGCAACAAACGCAAATTGAGTCACCAAAACCTAAAACCTATTAAGAATCATCATTTCACGGAGAGTTCTTCTAAAAGAGAATCCTTTCTTTGAGGTTCATGCTAGCTCTAAGTATCTAATTCAAACCCGAACCTCAAATAACCCAATTAGCTGTTGAAAACCCACATCGAAACATGGGCTGACAAAAAAGATGGAGATAGCACTATCAACCCAGTGACTATATTGTATAACCATCAGAGGATCCCATATATGAATATGTTGACTAAAATTGATTGGTACGTACTCCATTAATGTTTAGTGAGCCACCATTCATTGTTCCACCACATTATCACCAATGATTGCATTAACATCATGTTCTTTTTCAATCATGTTAAAACATATAAGACAACCAATTTCAATTCTTTTTCTAACCTCTTCAACCTTAGCATTCTCTAGATGAGATGAACTTGCTGCGTTTAGGAGGAGTCTTTTATTGCATCTAAGGATATCTGATTCATTGTTGGAAAAAGCGGTATCGTTGGAAACACTAGGTACACGGGCATGTGTTTTGGTTGTTTCTTGAGATTTTTCTTGTTTCGAATTATGAGGAAGTTATTGAAGGTTAATTTGTTTCCTTGATAATTCACACAAAACATACGATATATATAGTTTACAAAGATAAGGCTTGAGCTCAAGATCAATCCTACAGCTAAGGATATAACTAATGATGACAAGGTAAATATAATCATACCAAAAATATGACACGCCTATTGTAATCATACTAAAAATATGTATTGACTAATACGCCCCCGCAGTTGGAGCGGGAGGAGGTCGTACGCTCAAACTGGATCCAAATTCTTCAAACAATGCGGAAGGTAGTCCCTTGGTGAAAATATCGGCATATTGGAAACGAGAAGGCACATGTAGAACTCGAACCTGACCAGCGTTAACCATATCTCGGACGAAATGAATGTCGATCTCAATGTGTTTCATTCGTTGATGTTGAACAGGGTTGACATACATATAAACAGCACTAATGTTATCACAGTAGACAAGAGTTGCAGTCGATAAAGGAGAGTGTAACTCACGAAGAATATTAGGAAGCCATGCAGTCTCTGCCACAACGTTAGCAACACCTTGGTATTCAGCTTCGGCACTGGAGCGTGAAAGAGTGTGTTGTCGTTTAGCAGACCAAGATAATAAGTTATCACCCAAATATCAAATTCATATTCTAATGACCCACTTATTTGATAAGTATTATGATCCAACTTCAAACTTATTATCCAAGTGTCAAACAAACTCTTAAGTTAATAAATAACTTGACAAACGAGCTCTAATTCAAATGCTCCTATCACAAATATATAATTTGATTCTGTGAAACTTATATAATAAGAATTACGGTCCATATTCAAACAAATAAACAATCAAAATACAAATACAAATATTGGCAAAACTTTGATTCTCTGAAACCTATTTTCGATTTAAAAGCCTAGTTTAAACAAGGCCCAGGTTGAGAACTAGAATCCAAGAGACCAAATCGCTAAAAAACAGAAATCTAAGAGACCAAATTGCTTGGTTTGATCTTGTGATTACTTGTACAATGAAGTTGTATGTATCTTACTGGTCACGTTCGTAAATCACTACACATTTGTATCTTGTTCCACTGCAAGTGATCCCAGATCATCATGTTAAAGTTGATCTACTAGGGTTAAACCCTAAGTCAACTTTGGTGACTTGTATAGTCGACGAGAAGGGTTTAAACTGTTTGTGGTGTTTCGTCGACCGAACAAGAGAGAGAAAGAGATGATAGATCAGGGATGTTGTGTGTTGGTTCGTTATTTGTTGAATGAATAAGGAGGGGTTCATTATATAAGGGGTGATTTCTTTATCAACAAGAATTCCTCCATCTTTCACTCTACCCTCTATAATCCTTATTGTTTACAGTTTTAGTTATATTCTATTTAACTCGTTAAATTACCCCCCCCCCCCTCGTGTTAATTTAATTCTCTCTATCCTCTTATTTAGTATTTTGCATAGTAAAAATTCCTTTCCATTTATGATGCACTGATGGACCTTATAAGCCTTACTTAGCAGACTTGACTTACTTATATATAATTAAATATGTATAACATATAATATTTGTGCACATTATTCTTTCAGAGTCTCACTTGTGCACGATCATTATATACATGTGCAATCACTGACTTAAAGAGTTCCTAGCAAGACATATGTAAGGTAATTAGGTCGTAAGAACTCTCACGCCTTCTAATTGTACTCCTCTATTATTTCCGGTTGCCACAACCGTATAAGTTCATATAATAGAGTAGACTATGCTTTTGTAAGCAATATTAAAGAAAGCACCATAGAATGGAATGCGCTTCAACATACTTTCTATTCTCGTTCTCGTTCTCAGGTAACATTGACATGAAGTACATTTGTTCAGCGCGACCACGCATTTATACTCAATGTTATCTACGAGGGTCCCAAAATATCTTCTCTTATCTTTCAAAGAGTCTACGAATCCCTCTTGCATATTAAATATTTCAACCTTACCTCCCACTGAATCCAACATTAGCACACAATGTTATGCTTGTACGCAGTAACTGGAAACTAAGAAAAAACTTAATGAAAGACAAACTCAAACAACTTAATATCTCATGTAGTGGGGAATGTCCCATCGAGATTAACTTTTGATATGGTCTATGAAGTTGTTGGATTCGTTGCAAACTGTCGGTTATAATTCCCAAGTAGATGGTATAACACCCCAATTTCATATTTAAGTACTTTACATATGTGTGTTAATAGGTTTAAGTTTTTATTAAAAGTGCAACAACAACTCATGTTATTTGAATATGCATCATTTGCCGCTTTTGGAGTCGCGACCTTCCCATGTTCTTTGAATCTGCAAACATGAAGAGTGGCTTTATGTGTCGCAACTTTGCGACTTTGAACAGTGTCGCTAAATGTGTCACTAAAGAGATGTTTTTAGTGCAAGTTCGGCCATCTTGCTAGTTGCTAGACGTGCGGCTATTAGAACTTTACCTTCATTAAAGTATAGAAGTCATTGATGAATGTTAACGTGCTTTTACTTCTCAATTTGTCAACCAATTTCGTTGAAAATAATCAACTATAGATGTGTCGATAACCACTCATATTAAACAACAATGTTTTATAGATAATATATAAACGTGTTAATAACATATAAATTCATCTAACTTGTCACTTTTTCTAATTGTGTGTAGCCTTCTTTTTTTTCCTATTATATACCCAAACTTTTGAATTTCTAGCTTTGTGTGTTGCTCATGTAAATAACCATTTTACCCTTCCGTGTCAATAGAGTCGTTACAATAATAAGGGTAAATTGGTCATTTTACATGAGCTAAATACACACAAAGATCAAAATTCAAAATTTTAGGTATGTAATAGTGAATAAAAGCAAGATGACAAGCTTTTAATGTAACCCTAAGAATGCATGCCACTCTTCACACGGCAATGCAGATCGATTCTATTTGTGATGCATGTCTCTCTATAAGTAATTAGTAGGCTGTTTGGATTTTTTGAAATTCTTTATTCTGTAACAAAAGAGAAAAATTGTTAGGCTAAGTACCTAATAATCAATCGACTATTTAATGCTCCCCCTGTGACGACTTTGACAACTAAAAAAACCAAAATTCATTTTTTTTGTAATCTGGTCGATCTATTCTATTCAATAACGATCGTGTATAGTGATTCTACATTCTGTGTGGATTTATTATCATCGTCCAGTTTTGAATTGTTAGGTTGATAGGGTTGTTAGAATCGCTTTTTAGGGCTTTACATATAAATCGTGTTATAGGGGTTTTCTTTCACGATCTTTTCTTGATTTGATCCCTAATACTTATGTGTTAGGGGTTTACTTGTTTGGTCGTAATTCGCTGGAGTGGTTTGCTGGGAACTTATTGACATAAACCCTTTTAGGGTTTCATTCTTGTTGCTGAAGTCGTGTGTGTTGGTGCCTATTATACATATTTACTGGGATTTTGGTGAGAAATATTGCACTTTCATTTTCTATTGTGCTATTTGGATCTTTCACGTTTGGGTTGCATTGTTGGGTTATCTTCATCTAATATTGGACGTGGTTAATTGTCGAGCGTAGTTAAGGTTATTTTCATGGTGTTTAGGTACAACCGATACTGGTTTGTGTAGGTTTATATCTTGTTCGGGTATGGAAGCAGTTTTTTAGTCGAAGGGGGCGGCGTGGGGTAGGGAGTGGTGTAAAGGGGAAAACTAACAGGGCTCGGCTATGATGTAAGCTAAGGATATTATTCAACGGGGTTTCCTTTGTTGTGATGAAAGCACCATGTGTTGAGTAGTTTGGGTGGTCATATGGGTGAAAAGGTGATTGCTTCGGGGAATTATAATGGTATGCAGGAAAGGAATGTGGTGCAATGTTCGACATCGATTAGATCTACTGTTGATTTGAATGAAGGTAATGTTCCTTTGATTAAGGCTTCTGTTGTCCCAATTAATGTTACTGATTCGCCCACTACTGATCCTAATAATTCTGGTCCGATTTTATCGGGGCCTACTTCGTATGCTAAATTGCTTACAAGTGAACCGAGTAGGAAAAGTGTGAACTTCGGCACTTTAATTGCACTGGCAAGGAATGGGGCTGATGTGGCTATTTCATTGGAATCTGTTCGAGCAATTAGTGAACGTTTTGCTGATACAGTTTATGGTTTCTTTTCGGGAAAACAGATGGTGTACCTACTTGTTGATAACTATGTCAAGAACACTTGCAATAAATATGGACTTGTCAAACAAATGTTAAACTCGTCTAACGGTTTATTTTTATTCAAGTTTAGCTCTAAGGATGGAATGGATTCAATGCTTGAGAATGGTCTTTGGTTCATTCACAATACTCCATTCATTCTGAAAAAGTGGAATCCGGGTGAACTTAATTAAGGAAGATGTTGGTAATGTTCCGGTTTGGGTTAAATTCCATGGTGTTCCTATGACGGCGCTTAGCGAGGATGGATTAAGTGTCATTGCTATAAAACTTGGTCCTCCTTTGTGTGTATGTAATCATGGGGTAGGTCAAGTTATGCTAGAGCAATGATTGAGAGCTTCGAGCCGACGTGGAGATGAAAGATACCATCATGGTGGTTATGCCAAAACTTGTTGGTGAGAGGTCCTATATGTGCACTATACGCGTTGAGTATGAGTGGATACCTCCCATGTATTCGAGTTGCAAGGTATTTGGCCACGTTGTGGATGAGTGTCCTAAGAAGATCGTCTCGGAGGTGGTGAAGAATTTGAAGAATCCTAGACAAGCTGCTAGAGGTGTTCTGGTTGGTCCAAAGGTGGGTTTTAAGCCGACAAAACAATTTTACAGACCTATCTCTATTAAGAATAGTGCCAACACAAGTGGTAAAAAGAAGCAAGCTGAATTGTCTAGATAAGATGTAAGTATTTTAAACCCATTTGACGCTCTTAATTTTGTTGAAAACGATAATGACTTGGGTACGAATGGGGGGATTTAAAGGCTGCTGGGAAGGGATCTTTTTTAATGTGTCACCAGGTAGTTCTAGTACTACTCCTATTGTAGAAATGATTGATCAACTAGAACGAAAAATTCTTGAGAGGAAACTTATGTTTTTGGATGATGACGGGAAGCCGTTATATAAGGCTGATTTTATGAGTATTGCGGATAGTGATAGTGAAGTAGAAGAGGTGTTCAATTAAACTGCAGGTTATATGGCTTCAGAAAGTTTGAAAAGTGGCAATGAGAGTGGTTATGGTAATAATAGCTTGTTGGAACAATGGATGAAAACAAAACAGGATGATGATTACGACCCTTATAATGATGATTTGTATAAAAGTCATGATATGCCTGAAAACCTTCTAGCTATTTGTGATGATTTTGATATCACGGTCCATGGCCGGAAGAAGAAATATATTATTTTTTGATGTTTGTTGAAACAATTGTAATCTAGTTATAGTCGTATCCTCCTTTTGAGTAGTTGTGCTTGTTATGTTAGCATACGCTTATGTAACGCGTTGAGATGTGAGATTCACCCTCATCCATTGTATAGAATTGTTTTTTGAAGTAATAAATTTACCGAGAACTCTTTACCAAAAAAAATTGTTAGGCATATATGTCCAAAATTATGCGATGACAATCTTAGATATATTATAGAACTTTAATCAAAGGTTAAAATTAGTGTCTCACATATTCAACAACAACAATACCAATCCCGTTAGAGCGACGTATAAGAAAGTAGAATGTAGACAAACCATACTCTTACCGCAAGGTAAAACCGAGAGTAGCACGACCTCCAACAAAGTGACTGGCATATTATTATTCTTAAGTAACAAAGTTTTAAGCTCAGATGTTACTTATCGACTCATTAGACATAGAAAATGAAAATGACGATGCACACAATATATATATATTTCCTTTATTCAATTCATTTATAAATATATAGCAAACATTATTGAACCGAAGACTGTAGTAAAGCTTACAATAGATAACAATTCTATAACAACATAGGTGTTTAGAAGTTTGACTGAATTTCGTCAATCACTTTTTTGTCAACTTGAAAGGCCCTTGCAAGAATATCATCAGAGATATCAGGGTTTGATCCAAAAACGGCATTTGCAATGGTAATGACACCCGGATTTTGACTACTCAAAGCTGCAATAGCAAGAGCATACCCTTTCCCAACATTTTGTTGAAAGTGAATTAGACCTTCTGGAAACACGAAAACATCACCCTTCTCAAGACGTTGTGTGAAGAGCTTGTTGTCAGTATTAGATGTGACAAAACCGACTAGAAGGCTTCCTTCAATTACAACCAATATTTCAGTGGCTCGTGGGTGAGTGTGTGGAGCGTTTTGACCCCATGGAGCATAGTCGATACGAACCATGGAAATACCAAAAGTGTTGAGTCCTGGCAACTGATTTACATTCACAGCTGTCACATTAGACCCAACCGCATTTGTTGTATTTCCCATCTTGTCTAACCCTCTGAAAAGAAAATCTTCTGCTTTCACCATCTTTGGATCTTTGCAAACGAAACCATTCACTAGTACTGTCACAACACAAATAGGAGTTCCATAAGCACGTATAGAAGTACTAGTAAATTAGAATATGATGATGAACGTTATTGAAAATTAATTTTTTACCTTTGCTACTATTATCAGCCACACAAAAGTCCTGAAGAGAACCAGGGTCTGAAGCCAAAGCAACAAGAGTAAATGTCGCCAACAAGAGACAAACTAAAAGGAAACGGGACGTCATTAGTGAGAGGCAAAAGTCTTGTTCTTAATCAATACTTGGTAGCTGAAGAGATTTGTGAGATTATATGTAACTTAGTAATCCTTTTATAGTAAAAGGAATTTGAACATAAAAGCTATCTCCTCCAATTGAAAAAATCCAGCAGAACGAGTAAACGATTATCAAATACATCTTTAAAAAAATACATGCACAGTTTGTTCAATTCAAATTTTATTTAGGTTTATCATTTTTATTAATTTTATAGAACGTTACTGCTACAATAAAAATTTTATTAGTCCACATTATTCTACAAAGTTTTTGAAAGATGAGTGATTATCATTATTTTAAGTTGCCGGAAAATATAAAGATGTCGCTTGGGATGGTTACATTTATAAACTCTTAAACAATTAAAAGAATTGCTTTTATAATTGTAGAAAGTAATTTAAAAAATTATAAGCTAGTAATTTGTTTATATTCGAAAATGAACAGGTAGAAATTTTATATAAAATTAATTGAGACTAAAATGTAAACAATTTGCACAATTTCTTGAACCCTTAATTATAATTACTCCATATAAGACTAAGGGCATGTTTGGCGTCCGAACTTATCAGAGCTTATCATAGCATGAAAAATAAGCTACCATTAAAAATAAGTCTCGTTTGGCTGACACAGCTTGAAGGAGCATGTAAAAAAAAATAAGCTAATATGCTAGTTAAACTAACGTTTCGAAAAAAGTTTTAGGCAAACAGCTCCAGCAACCCGCTCCAGCGATCCGCTTCAGCTCCTACTAGTGTCAAACATACCCTAAATGCAATTGAAATCCATGTATAGGTTGCTTTTCAAGGAAAGTTTTGAGCAATTATAAGTCCTCAGACAAGAAAATTTTAACTACTGGGGCATTTCAAAAACTATATACCATTTGTAAACAATTACAGGATGATATTATTCAACGTGATCTATGACCATAAAACCTTGAAGTTTTTAACATTATAAAATAATAATACTTTTGAAAAAAAAGGCCTTTAGCAAAAAGTACATTTGTAAAACGTTATTTACTACTAGTAATAACTAACACAATTGAACGAGTAAACAAAATAGAGCGGTTTATTGTCTTTTACCAAATCATTTTTAATTTAAACAAAGATTGAACCTTTTGCCTTTTTGTTTTTCCAAATCAATTTTTAATCGACGAAACAAAGATTGGGCATCTAGAATTACATGGTCCAAATGTTTCGAGTCTTGGTCATGTCAACGTAAAAAGCTTTAAAAATTCATTTCACTTAGAATGATAACTTTGTTAATTTCATCTTGGTATTATAAGTGATAGAGAAGCGGAAGCGGTGAGCAACTTAGCCATGGTGAAAAGTACTCAGCTACATTGACCAAATTGAGTCTCTGTAGCACAATTATTGTAGAGTCGTGTAACCAACATACGAATTTCATTTGGTTCCGGTTAGTGATCGTATAGTAGTATTATTCAGTTGCAGACTCAAGCATTATATTTTCTGAAATAACTAACAAGAAAGGTAACTAAAAATACTTAACTTATTAGTGATGTTTTTACTCATCAAAAGCAAATGAAAAATATAGGGAATTTTGGTAATATTGAACAATTTTTCATACTTAGATTTGTAAAAGAAAATAACTTTTACCACTCAAGTTGTAATAAGTTAAACAATTATTCCTACATTTATCAAAAATTAAAATTTTGATCTTTCCAAAACACTTAAAAATTACTCTTACCCGCATTGGCAAGTGTGACATTTGTGGTTACTTTCCTTGATGATATGAACTCGAAAAAACCCTTTAATGAATGTAATAAAAATGATAATCAGGTGGAACAAGTAAAGGATGATATAGTCATCTAACACATCCTCAAAGTTAGATTATTTAGAAACTGCATGCATGCAGTTAATTATGGATGTATGATTGCATCATTTTATTTTATTCATAAAATATCAATTTGATTTATTTTTTTAGGAACGTTATCGCAACAATCTTTTCATGTGTCCAGATTTTTCTACATAAGATGATCAATAAAGTCACGTTGCGCGATTATGAAAATATATAAAATGGTTACTTTAAAAAGCAAAATTCAGACGAACCCAACGACCGATCACACGACCAACATGGGGCACTAAGATAAAACACGTCAAGTTGGTAATGTACACTTAAGTTTTTCATGCAAGTGAATCACACAAAATTGGTTGTGAAAATTGTTCATGGTAGTTGAAGGGTTTAACAAACTTTATATTTGTACAAGCTCAAAGTTCTTGATAATTAAATTCACTCCATATAAAAGATCATCCAATGGGAGGTTGAGATTTCTCTGAAAAGTCTTTTATTAAGACTAAATTACCACAAACGTGTTTATGTTAAGAATAGCTTTTCCATTAACTAGTAGAACAGATACTATTATCTAAGCCCTTAAAAAGAAAGCAAAGTCAACTAAATAGGTTTAACAGTATGTTTAAATTTTTTGTAAAAGATATATTTTTCTTACTATAGAAGTTTTTTTATTTCAAGTCTAGGTGATATAAAAATATGTTAAATTTTGGACCTCTTCACAATATGAAATTTTTTTATTCATTTGTCATGTAGAATTATTACTACATCCGTTCCAAAATAAGTGTTCATTTTGACTTTTGAGAGTTAAACTGGTTCAACCTTGACCTTAACTATATTTATGTATGTTATATAATACTTGATGCAAAATATATGAATAGATTGAATTTTAAGTGTATTTTTCATGGGTATGATTTTCGTCAAGTATTATATAACACACACAAAAATATTTAAGGTTAAAGTTGAATCAGTTTGAATTTGAAAAGTCAAACAGGACACTTATTTTGGGAGGGAGGGAGTAATATGTTTTAACAAGTGTTGTGATGGCCGCACGTTGTTTTTTTTTCTTTTTTTGAGTAAAGGGCCGGGGTGAACTTACAAATTAATAGCATTTGTGGGACTCGAACCCCGAGTCTTGAGGCTCAAGTTGATCGAAGCCCCAAGCAAGGTGTTCTTCAAAAGGTGATTTTAGTAGTTGTTTTCTTATGTCTTTGTTATAACGTTCTACAGAAAAAGACAATATATCTACTCATCATTGAACAGTAATTAAGTGGATGTAAATTATTTGTATCCAGAATTAAAATGCATCAAATTTTTCAAAGGTTTGTCTTCATTTATGCAACCTGATACCAGAAATATAATGAGCTCGGTTAACTTGAAAAGTTCGAAACAAAAAACATTACTCATAATAATGATACTGAAAATGTTATGAAATTATTTACATTAAACTTACACATCAGAACGAGTAAACAAAGAAGAGCAGTTGATCGCTCTTTAATTACCAAATCAAGAAATTGAACTCTCCTCAAAATAGACAGCCTAAGTTCCTCTAAAAAACTATTTAATTTGGTCACAAAGGTAATCTGTGTGCTATAACAAACCAGCATATGCTTTCATACCATAAGTTAAAAATCGTAGGGGAGCAGTAAGACAACGATTTGCCAACAACTTAAAGAAATTGTCATCAAATGAGTTTGACTGATGTTTGTCTCTATTTTTAAATTGGCTAAGATTGTAGACTCATGTTGAATGTTTATTTGTTACTGCACACCTCTCTGCTCTAACGTTAACTCGTATTTAGTAAAAAGAAAAAAATGTTACGTAGTAGTATTTTAAACTAAAAATAAACTAGGTTGATGGTAACTTATGTACTTAATCTAAAAGATATCATGCGTCCAAATCTCTTTTTATTCATTGTATTTTTTTTATTTTTTTCTTATAACACAAGATGTTTTTATTTTTTACTGGCCTTTAAAATGAAATATTTAATAGGTGTTGCAACTAAAATTATTGGTATTGGAAAAACATACAATCACAAGAGCCTTACTTTTGATACATTTTTATCCTAGCATGTTTGTTGGTCCTAGTTTTCGTGTAATATCTTATATATTAACCACGAGACCCATTTGACATACTAATAACACTATTTGTACTTTTTAATGCTTTATAAATCTTATTATAAATGAATCAAAGATTTACAACTGCACCCGGTTGTTTGCGGATCAACAACCGAGATATTGAATGACAGATAAAACTCTCATTGTTCATAACTATGCATATGAACCAATGAGAAAAGGACCCTATCACTATAATACTTTGTATTATCCTTGTGTTTAGGCTCTCTTACCATCTCCTACTTACAAGACACATATATATAGTGGGAAAGTGAAGTTTCCATGTGAAACTTCATTAAAGTCAAGCAACAACTCTTGTACATTTGTGTCTTTCTTTTTTGCAACCTTCAATAAAGTATAAGCTTCCTTCTTGTACCTTTTGTTTTGTATTGTTTATTGCTTTTAGGAAGTTCCCACCAATATCTTCGGTTCTTCACTCAGAGATGGTCTTTGGGAGTTAGTGAGCCATTTGCCAATACCCACTGACTTCATCATCCTAATCTTGGTTCTTTTCTTCACTTGTTGAGATCCGCCTCAGGTTGTGATGAGTCTTTCTTCTAGACTCTGAAGAACATCTTGAGGATGACTTGCTGAACTTATTTAAGTTTAACGACTTTTTTTGTACTTAGTCTATTTTTCATACAAATCCTGTACAAGGGACAATTAGGCTCTGAATTGGCCCAACAATCTCTCCCTATTTAGATAGAAAAATTGCCTAACTCAATTAGCACTAAGTGAGCATAACGGCTTCTTTTTACATACTAAGTTACAACAAAGAGACAATAAGAATATACTTTCTGATTTAGAGACGTGGTATCTATCATCAATTTGCAACAACAAACATGAGACCCGTGTTGGACAAATGAACAAAGAACAATCAGAAAGTACGTAGATACCAACGAGATTATAAATTATATGCACACGATATACGTTTGAACCCCCTTTATTAATACAAACATAGATTACATCGAAAAAAAGAAGGTGTAGAACTAGCATCCCCCTTACCTCTATTTATAGTGATAATGGGGGTAGAAAACCATATAAAAGTAGGTTTAGAAAACTGCCTAACTAACCTTCTCATGAAACCGGCCATAAAGGCCTTTCCTTGCCTTTCAAGACAAGCTTTAGACAACCTAGTTCTAGTCTAACGCTAATCTAAGCTACAACGTACACGTAAGTCCCTAAAGTACGTTTAATTAAGTTTGCTCCTAATATCTTACAATTTCTACCTTACGTGATGTTCATCACTTTTTCCAGGAACCTTGAATAAGAGAACAACTTGTCATTGACTAGGCATTGCACCTCAGTAATTTCCAAAGATTAGCTTTCTTAGACTTTTTTACTTCCTTATTTTCAGCAACATTACCATTTGCACTCTATTGAACATGTATTATAGTTCCCATAATGTCTGCCAGCACCTTTCAGAAAGGTGTAACATTTCATGCACCTTTATCATCTGCATTTGTCTTTTCTTCAATTTGTTTAACCCTCAACTATCTTTGAGACACCGCAGTATTATTGTTACTAACCTGAATAACCTTAGCTTCACGATTTCCTTGAGCTCCTTGCAGTTCCACCTCAAACCAAACATGTTTTTGATCATGTACTCCATGGATTCTTGTTTTAATGTCAGGACCAAGTTGTTTGCACCCCTTTTGTTTTGAACAACCATGCTTTTGTACACCATTACCATCGAAATTTTTTATGTCAAACCTAGCTATAGAACCAGCCATTCTTCTTTAACCTTACTAAAAACCTTGCCAAGTTGTTTCTTAACCAAGTTTACTAACAAGTTTCACAAGCCATGTGAAATAAACTCGTTGTTGCTAGTAATTCATCTTGCAAATTGTTTTAATTAGATAACAATAAACCTCGATCACGACCAAGTAAACCAATCGCAAAACTTGTAACCCAAGTAACCACTATTAAAGCCAATCGCAGATCGTAGAACGGAAGTAACCACGATCCAGTAATTTGTACCACAAGCAAACCCGCAATAACAAAATCCATCAAAATCATTTTTAGATTAACCAAAAACGAAAAACCAAAACCTAAAAAACCCTAAGCTTGATCACGTTAAAGTAGTTTATAAAAGAAATTCCTTATCAGCTTTGTAGTTCTTCACATGCATGTAATAATAAACAAACCCCCTGCCATCACACTTAAAACTGCAATGTTAAAAGAAGTAAGTGTTATAAAATAAAAGATTAGTGCTATTTAAACCTAAAACACATGCTAAAATATATGTTTGATGCATGAATCATTTGTACATTTATATGATGAATCTTTTCTCTTTAAATTTCCACTAATTAATTTTTCAAATCAATTAATCAAAGCATCTATACTACATTATAAAGCATTTGAGACTTCAAATCATCTATACTACATTATTTCACCTCAGTAATTTCCAAAGATTAGCTTTCTTAGACTCTTTCACTTCCTTATTTTCAGCAACATTACCATCTGCACTCTATTGATTAGGTATTCCAGTTTCCATAATGTTTGCCAGCACATTTCAGAAAGGTGTAACATTTCGTGCTCCTTTATCATGCAATCTGTATTTGTCTTTTCTTTATTTTGTTTAACCCTTAACTATCTTTGAGACACCGCAGTATTATTGTTACTAACTTGAATAACCTTAGCTTCATGATTTCCTTAAGCTCCTTGCAGTTCCACCTCAAACCAAACATGTTTTTGATCATGTACTTCATGGACTCTTGTTTTAATGCGAGGACCAAGTTGCTTGCATCCAGCTTGTTTTGAACAACCATGCTTTTGTACACCATTACCATCGAATTTTTTATGTCAAACCTAGCTATAGAACTATCCATTCTTTTTTAAACTTACTAAAAACCTTGCCAAGTTTTTTCTTAACCAAGTTTACTAACAAGTCTCACAAGCACGTGAAACAAACCCATTTTTGCTAATAATTCTTGTTGTAAATTATTTTAATTAGATAACAATAAACCTCTATCACGAACAAGTAAACCAATCGCAAAACTTGTAACCCAAGTAACCACTATTAAAGTCAATCGCAGATCGTAGAACCCAAGTAACCACGATCCTGTAACTTGTACCACATTGACAAACCACACAACACACAAAAATCCATCGAAATTGTTTTAGATTACAAACGAAAAACCAAAACCTAAAAAACCCTAAGCTTGATCACGTCAAAGTAGTTTATTAAAGAAATCCCTTATCAACTTTGTAGTTCTTCACATGCATGTAATAATAAAACAAATCCCTGCCATCACACTTAAAACTACAATATTAAAAGAAGTAAGTGTTATAACATAAAAGATTAGTGCTATTGAAACCTAAAACACATGCCAAAATATTTATCTCGAGCTCAAAACATAGGTATACAAGATTCGGCTGCTAGGTTACACCATGCTAATCAAGTAGGCCGATTTCCTTCAAGTGTCCTCAATCACCAATCTCAGCATCCTATAGCCCCTGATACTTATCATCCTCCAAATTAAGAGCGACGTTGAAGTCTCCCATCAGAAAATTAAACATTTTTCGAACCATCATAATCAGGTGGTGAAAAAGGATTCTGCAGGTGACGCTTATTCGTTTAATCAAAGGCCCGTTGAAAATAGCAACAAAAACGGGTTTAATTGTGGGGGTTATGTTAGTTATAAGGTGGGTTCGTGTTCGAGGTCCGAAATTAACGAGCTTCGAAAGAAGCTCGTTTCGGATCTCGAACGGATTCGAAAGCTGAATGATCGGATTCAATCGGGGGAGTTTGGGTTTTCGAACCCTCCGAACAATTCGAGATCGGTTAATGGGAAGTTTAAGAAATGGGGGAATAAAAGACCCCTTTCGAGTTTTCAAGATTTTCGAGATGTTCGAGAAATGGGTAATAATGGGAATGGTGGAATTTGTGGGGGGTTAATGGATGAGGAGATGACGAAAAAGTGTAAACAGCTTTTGACGAAATTAATGAAGCATAAACTGAGTTTTTGGTTCAAGGCTCCTGTTGATGTTGTTGGTTTAGGGTTACATGATTATCATCAGATTATTAAAAGGCCTATGGATTTAGGCACGGTTAAGTCGAATTTGTCGAAAGGGTTTTATTCGAATGTGGGCGATTTCAGTTTTTGTGTTTGTTATCTAGTTTCAACGCGAAATGACCAATTTACCCCTCGTCCGTTAACACTTAACTAGCAAAACTAACGATAGGGATGGTGTGTGTTACTAGTTTCAAAATTAGGGATGCTTGGTGTATTTAATTTGAGTTAGGGACGATCTGTGATTTTGGGTCAAACCATAGGGACGATTTGTGAAATTTTTTCAACATTAAATAAACTTTTGAATGATGGTTATATAGGTCTGAATTTCTGTTAAGTTTATACAATTATTGATGTTAATAAAGTTTGGTGCTTTTTAATTGTTTTGTTATTTTTGAATTGATTCGATAATGGTTAATTATTTGTAGGATTTGTGTTTGTTGTTCATATGTAATGAGTAAGCTGTTAAAGTTTTAATCTTTTATGATGTTTTAAGTACATTTAGTAGATAAAGATTTGTGGTTTTTTACGAGTGTGAAGATGATTTCTATTATTATAAATGTTGATAACGATTGATGCTTTTATGAACTTCTCGGCTTCTTCAAATGTTTATCCTAATATTTATGTAATCTTTATAAGAAAAATGTAGGATACTTAACAATAAGCAAAAACTTAAGTCTTTAGTTAACCATGTTGCGTGCTCAACTTTACTTTACAGTTTGTGAGTATTGTCCTATTTGGTTAATGCAAGAATCCGTAGTCAAAAGGGTGTTTGGTACACTTGTAAATTCACTTTTATGTTTGTTATATCTATTGCAGCTTATGCGTGTTTATATTACTTAGCAATTGAATTCAACCATAATGTAAAATGAGCAAGAACACATATTTCATATCGTAAATGTGTTACTAATACAGCTTATGGTTAATAACATTTTCTTTATTGCTTTTGTCAATATTACCTCACTGTTATCACAAATATATAATTTGATTCTGTGAAACCTATATAATAAGAATTACGGTCCATATTTAAACAAATAAACAATAAAAATACAAATACAAATATTGGCAAAACTTTGATTCTCTGAAACCTATTTTCGATTTAAAAGCCTAGTTTAAACAAGGCCCGGGTTGAGAACTAGAATCCAAGAGACCAAATCGGTAAAAAACAGAAATCTAAGAGACCAAATTGCTTGGTTTGATCTCGTGATCACTTGTACAATGAAGTTGTATGTATCTTACTAGTCACGTTCGTAAATCACTACACATTTGTATCTTGTTCCACTGCAAGTGATCCTAGATCATCATGTTAAAGTTGATCTACTAGGGTTAAACCCTAAGTCAACTTTGGTGACTTGTATAGTCGACGAGAAGGGTTTAAACTGTTTGTGGTGTTTCGTCGACCGAACAAGAGAGAGAAAGAGATGATAGAACAGGGATGTTGTGTGTTGGTTCGTTATTTGTTGAATGAATAAGGAGGGGTTCATTATATAAGGGGTGATTTTTTTATCAACAAGAATTCCTCCATCTTTCACTCTACCCTCTATAATCCTTATTGTTTACAGTTTTAGTTATATTCTATTTAACTCGTTAAATTACCCCCCCCCCCCCTCTGTTAACGAAATAGTCTGGTCTGGTCCGGGTCAGTCCGTTCCGGTTCGGTCTTCGGTCTGGTCCGGTCCAACAAGACATATTGCCGATTTTTTCATAAGACCGACCGGACCAAAGACCGAAAATAAGGAAAAGGATAAACCAAGGACTGGACCGAAATAGGTTCGGTCCAGTCCGGTCCGGTCAGCGGTCTGCTCAACTTTAGCTAGGAATGATATCTTTAGTTTGAAAAGTGGTCTTGTACTTGTTATGGATATCGCATATGCGCACCGTCTAATAAACAAATAAAAATAAAAATAACGCTTGCGGAAAGTAAATAGACACGCGATATAACATGGTATGTACGACTAGGAAAGTCATAGCAGTCTATGAGGTTAAACCAAAGAGATTTATTATTGAATACACACACAAGAGATACAGTTTACCATTCCAATGAGAGGGGTATATATAAATGTGAAACCTTAATCCTAACTTGCTCTCCAAGATTGCATCTTAAAGCCCGAACCAACTACATACGGGTCAAGCACATGTTCCAGTTTCTGCCCAGCGGGGAAGGAACCTTTGGCCGCCTGTTGGAGCCTCCGCTTGAAGCATAGCTTTCGGAGCTTATATCTCGGAGCCTTCATCAAGATTATTCTACTTAAGAGTAGGATCTCAACAAGATTCTGCGTAAGTAGAGTCCTACCACCTTTACGTTTCGCTAGATGAACATCAAAAGCCTCTGCTCGAAGCCTAGATCAGTCTTTATAACTCAATAGTACTATCAAATCCCTTCATACATCATCAATTAGCAAATGCACGATAGTTGACTAGTGTCGAATGTGTTAGTTAATAGGTTTAAGTGTTTATTAAGAGTGCAACAACAACTCATGTTCTTTGAATATGCATTATTTACCGCTTTTGGAATCGCGACCTTCCCATGTTCTTTGAATCTGCAAACATGAAGAGGGGCTTTATGTGTCGCAACTTTGCGACTTCGAACAGCTAAATTTGTCACTAAAGAGATGTTTTTTAGTGCAAGTTCGGCCATTTTGCTAGTTGCCAGACGTGCGGCTATTAGAACTTTACCTTCATAAAGTTTAGAAGTCATTGATGAACGTTAACGTGATTTTCCTTCTCAATTTGTCAACCAATTTCGTTGAAAATAAGCAACTATAGATGTGTCAATAACCACTCATATTGAACAACAATGTTTTATAGATAATATATAAACGTGTTAATTACATATAAATTCATCTAACTTGTCACTTTTTTCCAATTGTGTGTAGCCTTCTTTTTTTTCCTACGTGTTAATTACATATAAATTCATCTAACTTTGAATTTCTAGCTTTGTGTGTTGCTAATGTAAATAACCATTTTACCCTTCCGTGTCAATAGAGTCGTTACTATAATAAGGGTAAATTGGTCATTTTACATGAGCCAAATACACATAAAGATCAAAATTCAAAATTTTAGGTATGTAGTAGTGAATAAAAGCAAGATGACAAGCTTTTAATGTAACCCTAAGAATGCATGCCACTCTTCACACGGCAATGCAAATTGATTCTATTTGTGATGCATGTCTCTCTATAAGTAATTAGTAGGGTGTTTGAATTTTTTGAAATTCTTTATTCCTTAACAAAAGAGAAAAATTGTTAGGCTAAGTACCTAATAAACAATTGACTATTTAATGCTCCCTTTGTGACGACTTTGACAACTAAAAAAACCAAAATTTGTTTTTTTGTAATCTGGTCGATCTATTCCATTCAATAATGATCGTGTATAGTAATTCTACATTCTGTGTGGATTTATTATCATCGTCCAGTTTTGAATTGTTAGGTTGATAGGGTTGTTAGAATCGCTTTCTAGGGCTTTACATATAAATCGTCTTATAGGGGTTTTCTTTCACGATCTTTTCTTGATTTAATCCCTAATACTTATGTGTTAGGGGTTTACTTGTTTGGTCGTAATTTGCTGAAGTGTTTTGCTAGGAACTTATTGACATAAACTCTTTTAGGGTTTCATTCTTGTTGCTGAAGTCGTGTGTGTTGGTGCCTATTATACATATTGCTGGGATTTTGGTGAGAGATATTGCACTTTCATTTTCTATTGTGCTATTATGATCTTTCACGTTTGGGTTGCATTGTTGGGTTATCTTCATCTAATATCGGACGTGGTTAATTGCCGAGCGTAGTTAAGGTTGTTTGCGTAGTGTTTAGGTACAACTGATACTGGTTTGTGTAGGTTTCATATCTATCGGGTATGGAATGCGATTTTTTAGTCTGAAGGGGGCGTGGGGAAGGGAGAGGCGTATAGGGAAAATAACAGGCTCGGCTAATGATGTGGCTAAGGATATTGTCAACGTGGTATCATTTGTTGTTGATGGGCCTGTGTTGAGTAGTTTGGGTGGTCATACGGGTGAAAAGGTGATTGCTTCGGGTAAATTATAATGGTACAAAGGAATGTGGTGCAATGTTCGACATCAATTAGTTCTACTGTTGATTTGAACAAAGGTAATGTTCCTTTGATTAAAGCTTCTGTTGTCCCAATTAATGTTACTGATTCGCCCACTACTGATCCTAATAATTCTGGTCTGATTTTATCAGGGCCTACTTCGTATGCTAAATTGCTTATAAGTGAACCGAGTAGGAAAAGTGTGAACTTCGGCACTTTAATTGCACTGGCAAGGAATGGGGCTAATGTGGCTATTTCATTGGAACCTGTTCGAGCAATTAGTGAACGTTTTGCTGATATAGTTTATGGTTTCTTTTTGGTAAAATAGGTGGTGTACCTACTTGTTGATAACTATGTCAAGAACACTTGCAATAAATATGGACTTGTCAAACAAATGTTAAACTCGTCTAACGGTTTATTTTTATTCAAGTTTAGCTCTAAGGATGGAATGGATTCAATGCTTGAGAATGGTCTTTGGTTCATTCGCAATACTCCATTCATTCTGAAAAAGTGGAATCCGGGTGAACTTAATTAAGGAAGATGTTGGTAATGTTCCGGTTTGGGTTAAATTCCATGGTGTTCCTATGACGGTGCTTAGCGAGGATGGATTAAGTGTCATTGCTATAAAACTTGGTCCTCCTTTGTGTGTATGTAATCATGGGGTGGGTCAAGTTATGCTAGAGCAATGATTAAGAGCTTCGAGCCGACGTGGAGATGAAAGATACCATCATGGTGGTTATGCTAAAACTTATTGGTGAGAGGTCCTATATGTGCACTATACGCGTTGAGTATGAGTGGATACCTCCCATGTATTCGAGTTGCAAGGTATTTGGCCACGTTGTGGATGAGTGTCCTAAGAAGATCATCTCGGATGTGGTGAAGAATTTGAAGAATCCTAGACAAGTTGCTAGAGGTGTTCTGGTTGGTCCAAAGGTGGGTTTTAAGCAGACAAAACAATTTTACAAACCTATCTCTATTAAGAATAGTGCCAACACAAGTGGTAAAAAGAAGTAATATGAATTGTCTAGATAAGATGTAAGTATTTTAAACCCGTTTAACGCTCTTAATTCTGTTGAAAACGATGATGACTTGGGTACGAATGGGGGGAATTCAAAGGCTGCTAGGAAAGGGTCTTTAAATGTGGCACCAGGTAGTTTTAGTACTACTCCTATTGTAGAAAAGATTGATTAACTAGAACGAAAAATTCTTGAGAGAAAACTTATGTTTTTGGATGATAACGGGAAGCCGTTATATAAGGCTGATTTTACGAGTATTGCGGATAGTGATAGTGAAGTAGAAGAGGTGTTCAATTAAACTGCAGGTTATATGGCTTCAATGAGTTTGAAAAGTGGCAATGAGAGTGGTTATGGTAATAATAGCTTGTTGGAACAATGGAGGAAAACAAAACGGGATGATGATTACGACCCTTATAATGATGATTTTTATAAAAGTCATGATATGTCTGAAAACCTTCAAGCTATTTGTTATGATTTTGGTATCACGGTCCATGGCCGGAAGAAGAAATATTTTTTTTTTGATGTTTGTTGAATCAATTGTAATCTAGTTATAGTCGTATCTTCTTTTTGAGTAGTTGTGCTTGTTATGTTAGCTTTCGCTTATGTAACGCGTTGAGATGTAGAATTCACCCTCATCCATCGTATAGAATCGTTTTTTGAAGTAATAAAATACCGTGAACTCTTTACCAAAAAAAATTGTTAGGCATATATGTCCAAAATTATGCGATGACAATCTTAGATATATTATTGAACTTTAATCAAAGGTTAAAATTAGTGTCTCACATAATCAACAACAACAATACCAATCCCGTTAGAGCGGCGTATAAGGAAGTAGAATGTAGACAAACCATACTCTTACTGCAAGGTAAAACCGAGAGTAGCACGACCTCCGACAAAGTGACTTGCATATTATTATTCTTAATTGATATGTTACGGAATTGTTGTATGGTTGATGATTCCTTTTAAGTAACAAAGTTTTAAGCTCAGATGTTACTTATCGACTCATTAGACATAGAAAATGAAAATGACGATGCACACAATATATATATATATATATTTCCTTTATTCAATTCATTTATAAATATATAGCAAAACAATACGAGACAAAACAAACATTATTGAACCGAAGACTGTAGTAAAGCTTACAATAGATAACAATTCTATAACAAAATAGGTGTTTAGAAGTTTGACTGAATTTCGTCAATCACTTTTTTGTCAACTTGAAAGGCCCTTGCAAGAATATCATCAGAGATATCAGGGTTTGATCCAAAAACGGCATCTGCAATGGTAATGACACCCGGATTTTGACTACTCAAAGCTGCAATAGCAAGAGCATACCCTTTCCCAACATTTTGTTGAAAGTGAATTAGACCTTCTGGAAACACGAAAACATCACCCTTCTCAAGACGTTGTGTGAAGAGCTTGTTGTCAGTATTAGATGTGACAAAACCGACTAGAAGGCTTCCTTCAATTACAACCAATATTTCAGTGGCTCGTGGGTGAGTGTGTGGAGCGTTTTGACCCCATGGAGCATAGTCGATACGAACCATGGAAATACCAAAAGTGTTGAGTCCTGGCAACTGATTTACATTCACAGCTGTCACATTAGACCCAACCGCATTTGTTGTATTTCCCATCTTGTCTAACCCTCTGAAAAGAAAATCTTCTGCTTTCACCATCTTTGGATCTTTGCAAACGAAACCATTCACTAGTACTGTCACAACACAAATAGAAGTTCCATAAGCACGTATAGAAATAGTAAATTAGAATATGATGATGAACGTTATTGAAAATTAATTTTTTACCTTTGCTACTATTATCAGCCACACAAAAGTCCTGAAGAGAACCAGGGTCTGAAGCCAAAGCAACTAGAGTAAATGTCGCCAACAAGAGACCAACTAAAAGGAAACGGGACGTCATTAGTGAGAGGCAAAAGTCTTGTTCTTAATCAATACTTGGTAGCTCAAGAGATTTGTGAGATTATATGTAACTTAGTAATCCTTTTATAGTAAAAGGAATTTGAACATAAAAGCTATCTCCTCCAATTGAAAAAATCCAGCAGAACGAGTAAACGATGACAAGGTCATCAAATACATCTTTAAAAAAATACATGCACAGTTTGTTCAATTCAAATTTTATTTAGGTTTATCATTTTTATTAATTTTATAGAACGTTACTGCTACAATAAAAAATTTATTAGTCCACATTATTCTACAAAGTTTTTGAAAGATGAGTGATTATCATTATTTTAAGTTGCCGGAAAATATAAAGATGTCGCTTGGGATGGTTACATTTATAAACTCTTAAACAATTAAAAGAATTGCTTTTATAATTGTAGAAAGTAATTTAAAAAATTATAAGCTAGTAATTTGTTTATATTCGAAAATGAACAGGTAGAAATTTTATATAAAATTAATTGAGACTAAAATGTAAACAATTTTCACAATTTTTTGAACCCTTAATTATAATTACTCCATATAAGACTAAGGGCATGTTTGGTGCCCGAACTTATTAGAGCTTATCATAGCATGAAAAATAAGCTTCCATTAAAAATAAGTCTCATTTTGCTGACAAAGCTTGAAGGAGCATGTAAAAAAAATAAGCTACTAAATAGAATGCTAGTTAAACTAACGTTTCGAAAAACGTTTCAGGCAAACAGCTCCAGCAACCCGCTCCAGCGATCCGCTAAAGCTCCTACTAGTGTCAAACATACCCTAAATGCAATTGAAATCCATGTATAGGTTGCTTTTCAAGGAAAGTTTTGAGCAATTGTAAGTCCTCAGACAAGAAAATTTTAACTACCGGGGCCTTTCAAAAGCTATATACCATTTGTAAACAATTAATCTTTTATCTGGTAAAGGAATACGTAAAGTGAGGATTTTCGCATTTAAAAAAAAAGATTGTTTCCTTAATAAGAAACATTCTCTTGATTATATTCTATTTTTTATAAAAATATTTAATAAAAAACCTTAAATCTTTCTTTATTTGAACAAAATTTACAAAAAATCGTTTTTATACTTTTTTTTAAAGAAAGTGTGTATAAAAGCATATGTGTTAAAAGTATAATAAAAAAACTTAAAAAAGCGGATTTGATAATGAATACTTAAGGGTTAAAAACAAAAATTGGATCAAATAAAACGACCATTTAAAACAACTTCCAACTCCCTGAACCTCTACCGTCTCCCACCACCAATACAGTAACTTAGGGTTCCTCAATTCAATACTCACACAATCATTCAACCAACAATTAATCAAATAAACCTTAATCTTCTCTATTCTATTTCTTCAAATTGATTCAAGGTACTATCTTTATTCCGTTTTATGCTGATATGATTATGATTCTTTAGAACCCTACCAATATTAATCCAATTTTATTTTAAATATTGCCTTTTTCAGTTGATCGAAGGTATGAATCTAATGATTCAACTAATCGGGTTCTTTAGCAGTAATTGTGTTTGAGATGACAGTAATTGTCAAATACTTCTCTTTGTTACTTACATTGGGAAAAGGTAAAATTTGTAGTTTTATGGTTTTATGATAAATTAGTACAAGGTTATGGCAAACATAAAACTACTCAACCATCGTTTTAGCCCTCAAATTAAGTATCTAATAACAAGAATATGTTATACATCAGATTATTCCAGGTTATTAATCGGTGGTTAATTTATTAGTGAAAATTTTAGTTTTTTTTTGTGTTGTTAATTTTGAAGGCAGTATAGTTTTGTGTATACTTGAGATATTATAGGAAAAAATGTGTGACTAATGCCAAATAATTTTGAAATTGACATTGGTTTAGTATCTGTTCTAATTAGGTTAGCATCATTTGTTACGTTTCACTCATAATTTTTGGTGTTCAAAATGTTGCCAAGTAAATAGAAACCAAAAACCTTTTAGAATTTATTATAAAATATTGTTTTGCAAGTATTGGTTGATCTCATACTATGATACATTTTACGGATTGGAAGTATTTGAGTGAAAAAAAGGTAATATTATCAGACTAGCATACTAGTTAATATGATTGATTGAAATTTTGATTACTTAGAAGTTGTAGCACACACTCACGATGTTTAAGTGTTGAATTTCATAATACTATAGATATTGAACTTGATGTTGTTGATATGGTTTTGTCAAACAAAATTTTGAATTGTTTGACTAAAGCCTTGGTTTGCACTCTTGACATGTTATCTAAGCTTCAAGATTTTGTGGGTTTGACACTTAATCTTTGTTAGTATAATAATTAGTTGCCTATATCATCATCAAACTAAATAGTAATAACATTCTGATTTTATATGCCAGAAACCTTAATAACTCGATCATGTAAGAATATGATTTGCGGTGACTTGACTACACAACTACAAAGAGTTACGTCTTAGCTACCGTATTTACAATGGCTCTCCTTGCGACGCATATAGCTTGGAAACATCTAAGCACATAAGATACAAAAGAAACTTTTTATAGACTCTAAATGTATGCTCATAGTGTTTTGGACTACATTTGATCTTCATGTGGCTAAATAAACTACTCAACGGACTTTCAAAAGTAATCTCCTTTAACAGCCGTTCTCTAACGTCGATACCACTACACTAAAATATGAGAATCATCTTTTTGGTGTAAATTGTCAATGAAATATATTACTCTCGATTCTCCTACTTTCTTCTTTCATTCATCGGTTATACTGTGCTTGCTATTAGGTCCGTTGTTTATTCATAGCGCGACTTTCGATCAAGTATTACATGAAAAGCTTTAAAAATCATTGACACAATAGTTTTTAACATGACATTAAAGCACTAAGGAATCATGCCAATGAACTTTATTCCATATACCATAACATTATACAAGGTTTACAAATCCAGATTTGACTATCATTATTTTACATACTTTTATAAGATTGTGAGAACTGTACAAAATCGAATATCAGGGTCTTAAAATTCACAATAATGTCATTTTCTTAATATTCCTTTGTCGATCACCAATCTCTCACAACTTTGAGAATTATATTGTGGTTCTAAAAAAATATAAAAAAAAGTAAAGGAACGGATCAGATTAGATCTTAAGATTCATAGTTACACAAAATCTAGGCCACCTCATTAATTAAGACAGGATCCTATAAATTAAGTTCGGGATCCTTTAACATCTTAAGCTTGCACAAGATTCCTACTACAATACAAGATCCATTTTTGTTTACTGTCTCTTCAAATGCCAAGCATAAGATCACACACTCACGATCTTATAATAAAGTACCACTCAAACCGGAAATTGACAATAACAGAAAGATAAATAAGGAAACGGCCTTAGACTGTAACAAAATATGCAATCTCCGGATATACATCTAACCATGATATTCATACCACACCACATACCTAATGTGATCTTACATTTATAGAGCTTTTCAAAACTGTTTTACATATAGTGAAAATACGTTTATATAAAGAAAACTAAATGATACTAGCAATAAAATATGACTTCACAACATTATAAACCTTTTAAAGGGTTCGTAACTCGGTGAATACTCCTAATACACGCTAAGACACAAACAGTATGCATATGTATTCTTCATTAGTGTATGAAATATCAAAACCCACCCTTTATGGCGGCTAACTACTGTATAAACATAGCGTAACACTATGACAGTCCGTGACAAAAAGACAATATGCTCATGACACCTCCGTCTACCGTTGAACTACAACAATCCATGGTAATCAAAGTCTCTCTTTCTATATAGAGGCATACAAACCTAAACGGAACATGATATTTTGCTAATCCACAATTTATCTAAACCGTAATTATGTGAAGCCTATATTTTTCTGAGTTCAGTCTTGGACGCTGACAATTAAGAAAATTAGTTTGAAAACTTAAAACATTTTAATTTGAATTGGAACACAAGTCCATGTAAGAATTGGGCTGAAATTTTCAACCCACAACAAAACTCAGAAGCCCCGGCCCACACCATAAATTGTTATTTCTATATTTGCGTATCTTAATGTGCAAAAATTTAGCCTTTGATGTTTGCTAAGATTCACTCGATGAAAGAGTTTGCAACTTCTTGATATTAACAAATATTTTATTGTTTTGCGCCATACCAGCACTCATGGAACTATATCCTTCCAAGATTTCGAGTAAAGAATGTATCACTTCGTCGTAGAGGGCATCAAAAAAACTTGGTTTAAAAACGATATTCCGTGTTTAAACGTAAAACCAAACCGGTCAACCCAGTATTCTGACAAACTGGTCTTCGGTTCTCTGGCCAAACCCGATCTGACTTGGGAACAGGTTTGGTTTTTCCTGGTCTTCAACCGGTATTTTGGACAAACAACCGGTTTCCACACAAACTCGGTTCAACGGTACACCGTCACACCGTACCGTGGAGCCTATACAAAATTTTCAAATTTCGAATATTAAGCTTTTAAAACGTGGGGAGACCCATGAAGGAGTGTTTTTCTAACTTCTTGGGTGTAGTGTTTGTTATTTAGCACTTTTAATGATTATAAATTGATGTGTTGTATTAGAGTTCAAATCACACCTACATCATCTTAAGCAACACAGTCAAAAACTATCCAAACAAACCGATATTCATATCACATAGAGCAACTAGAATCTCATCCTCCTCAACTGCCACCGGTGTTGGTTCAACAAGTGTACTGACAATTCATGAAATCATATCAACCAATTGATACCCCAAAATTTGAAAAGACTTCAACCTTTGCATAATGACCGACAACTCGCAAAAAGCTCAATGCAAGCATTGCTTTTATTTTTTATCGCAGGGTTCCAACACGACGTTGAGGAATCATATAACTCATCCGCATTGTGAAGTAATAAATGCACAGAAGAACCAGAATCCGAAAGCGGGGCAAACGTCTATGGCTTGAGATGAGAGTGTTTTCAGGTACGATCTGGATTATCTTCGTGAACAATATCGACCGCGTTGTGATTCACGAGATTTACCACTTCAACCACTATTGGGACCGAGAGCAAAACCAACTAGGTGGTGTTCCAGAACACTATGCACTAAATACACTCTGTACATTCGCTCTAACTACGCAAACGTGATGCAATATAACATTATGGTTAGGCGGCTAACAAGTAATTAATTGATAGGTTTTGTTGTAACATTAAATGCTTGTGCCAACCTAATAACCGGAGTGTACGGCCCTCCTCATAGGGTGCCCGGTCTTACATGTGTGTAACCATCATAAAGGATTAAACCCGATACTTAGGCAAATATATGAAGCAACGTCATTTCTATTCGAAGAGTTTCGTCTCTTCACATGGTAGAGCCTGTTTTAAAATGTTGACTAAAAGTCCTTACCACTTTAACCTTGGAAGATGAAGTTGTTATTTGTCTAGCATTACGATCAATGCCTCAGCAACAACACATCCGCCATGGATAAACTAAAATTAAAATACAAGCCCTGGGGTGGTTTCATCATAGTCATTGTGTGCACACATCATTAACATGTAGTATGTGCAAGCTGGGCTAGACGTCCTCGCGATCGATGCCATAAGAAGTCTGTAAGACAATGTTAAAAGATATTTTCAAATCAAGTGCAAGAACCCGACAACGCTATCTTAAAATCTTAAAGATGAAGAGCAAACCTTGTCACGACCAAATTGGGATGTCTCCATCACAATTGGAACTCCACTTAACATACTTCCTAAGTGGTTTGCGAAACAACAAACTACTGGAGTATTTTCATGACTTTTTAACCCAATAAGAATAGTGTAATCTTATCCGGCGAAAAATCTTAACCTAATACTTTAAGTGTTTAACAATTGCCATGGAAATTTATTATCGAGGGGTTTACTAACCTCAACTCTCCATTGGAACTTCAACAGATTTTCTTTATGATACAGTATTAAAAGCGAATATGAACTTGAGTGGGAATATTGTCAAGTAATGATTAACCAATGAAGAAAAAAACTTAAGAAGTATTTTCCACATCCACGAAACATACTTGTGCAGACGCTTTAAATCCATTGTTTTAATGTCAAACGGGTTACGTGCACTTTCTTATCAAGTCGATAAGTACGAATTGGAGTTTTTTACCAGGATTTGCAACTAAGTCAAAAAGTTTCTTTTAAGGATCTTTACGAAGGTTGTATACATCTTATTATACAAAATAGTTGTCACCCAACTCGATCACTCAAACAAGTGTGGTGGAGCTACTTCATCAAAGGCGAGTGGCAAAAATAATTATAGCCGTTTGCTAAACGGTTTAAAAGCACATACAAAAAAAAGGCAAGGACTGATCCTACAATGTCTAGCGAATATGAGAGATATGTCAATTCGGATTTTGTCACACATCTTCATCCCAAAGAGTTTGCAAGTTTTGATGTCATAGGTTTCTGGAAAGAAAAGGAAATAATGTTTCCCGTTCTATTCCCCATGTCCACATAGAATAATCAGTGTGCAAGCTTCTTGGTAGCATCTGAAACTGCCACCTTTCAACACTGTGGAAGGGTGTTGTCAATCCGAAAAACAAGGCTCACACCGGCTGATCTTTTAGAGATGTGCATGTTTTTGACGGATCTCCTGGACGCTCACAAGAGCTTAAACAAGACAAATATGTCCCTCTTGGAAATACCCTTAAACTTTGTAAGAAGATGTACTGTGGATTACGGTGCAACGACAACATAAAGCATTCCACTATCGAATGAAGTGAAATTGCACTCAGAACTACAGCACGACGACAGCACTCTGTCTCCGGAGGACCACCGCGTATGATTTATATGATGAACAGCAGCGAATAAGCCGAAGATGTTAACAGATTTTCGATTAGTAAGTTGTATTTTTAATTCGCTTAGCATTACAAGTTGTTGACTGTGTATTTTACACATTTTTTCTGCATTTTGTGTATTTTGCTTTCCAATGTATTATCGTTTCTGATGTATAGGGTTATATTTAAATAAAAGTTGAAGTTTATTCGGTTTTATAGCATACAAAATCACAAAAATGAAAAAAACAACCCCAGTCATCTCACCGTAAGCGGTGGTTAACTGGTCATTATATCGGTACTAAACCGGTGTGACCTGTTCGATCTACAGCACTGCACACAAACCGTGTTTCTCAAACCGGTATCCGGTATTTATCCAAACCATTTCGACTGGTTCGTTGACCGAAACTGGTTCCTATTGACCGAACCAAAACCGAATCTGGTTAACCGGTTTACGCATGTCTACTTCGTCGTATCCCTTCCTGCAAAAACAGAAAACGAATAAACAAATAAGGTCGAAAGGAATTATTTCATCATGCTAGAACAATGAACTACAAGTAACTATCAACTTGCCCAACCATCCACAAAAATATGGGAGAGTAAATAGGAAATTCATAACAATTATTGGTAAGAGCACACTGCCATATAAAATCTTATAAATCGACTAGTAAAATAAATAATACATGGTACCTAACAAAAAGTTGGCAACTGTTGCAGAACTTGACAATCGCATCATCTGAATGTGGAGATCATCGACATAAGCCCCACTCAAACGCATTTTAAGCATCATACAATAGAGACATGGTATTAAGATATATTTTTTTCCACATTTTTAAAACACATTACATCTGAAGTTCAATACCTTAGGGAGTGCCACGTTCAGCGGAGCACCCCTGAATCTCGTGGATTGAACTGTAGATACCTAACTGACGAAATCAAATGCCCAATAGTATCCAAATAGGAACATTAATATGATAAAGCTACGCACCTTGTTATCTTTGTCGGTGTTAGTCATCAAAATCTTGAAGAAACTCGACAAGTGCACTGTTTTTCTATAAAACTTCTGTGTGAAATTCCCTACTGTTACATACAGGGTAACTAATACTTTACGAATATGCATATTTATATTGTGGAGTAACCGGAGAAACCATGGCACTTGAGCGGTGTAACAACAAGTTATACCACTCGATATAGAAAATTACTTTATGGAGGTGCATCACAAGGCGCATCTGTACTCAATTTTGCAAGCGAGAATCAGCAGAAAATCTATATCAAACACAAACTCGTAAAACTTCAATCTAATATAAATAGCAGTCTACTCAAACCAGCGCAGTCAAGACATAGCTAGGAATATGGGGTGCTCACAAGGGTCCAAAAATTGTACTGGACCGAGACGAAAAGCTCGACCGACCCAAAACTGATTTGAACCAAATCACCGGACCGAAGACCAGACCGAAATGGTCCGGTCCGATCTGGGTAGGTCCGGTCCGGTTCGGTCTTCGGTCCGGTTCGGTCCAACAAGACATATTGGCAATTTTTTCATAAGACCGAACCGGACCAGGCCGGATCAACCGGACCGAAGACCGAGAATAAGGAAAAGGATGAACTGAGGACCGGACCGGAATAGGTTCGGTCCGGTCTGATCCGCGGTCCGCTCACCCTTAGCTAGACACTGATATCTTAGTTTTGCAAGTGGTCCTTGAACTTGTTGTGGAATTCTCGCATATGCGCACCGTCTAATAAACACAAATTACAAAATAAAAATAAACGCTTGCGGAAATCCTAAATAGATACCGATATAACATGGTCATGTACGAATAGGAACAGCCATAGCAGACCACTAGGTCAAACCAGAGAGACTTTATTATGAATACACACGACAAGAGATAAAGTACTACGATTCCAATTACTAGGGGTAATATATAAATATCGAAAACCCTATACCTAACTCGCCTCCAAGACATGCATTTTCAAACCCGAACTAACTACATATGGGTCAAGCCCATGTTCCAAACGTTTCAGCCTAGCGGGGAAGGAGCCTTTGGCCGCCTATTAGAGCCTCCGCTCGAAGCATAGCTTTTGGAGCTTATATCTCGGAGCCTTCATCAATATTATTCTACTTAAGAGTAGGATCTCAATGAGATTCTGCGTAAGTAGAGTCCTACCTCCTTTACGCTTTGCTAGATGAACACATCAACAGCCTCTGCCGTAATGCCTAGATTAGGTCTTTAATAACTCAACAGTACTATCAAATCCTACACATCATCAATTATGCTCTCATGCGTGAGAGTTAACTAGTGTCGAATGTGGTTAGTTAACAGGTTTCAGTGTTTATTAAGAGTCAACAACACTCATGTTCATTTGATATGCATCATTTGCCGCTTTTGGAGTCGTGACCTTCCCATGTTCTTTGAATCTTAGCAAACCTGAAAGAGTGGGCTTTATGGGTCCGCAACTTGTCGACTATCGAACTAGTGTCGCTAAATGTGTCACTAAAGATGTTTTTTATGCAATTTGGCTATCTTGCTATTTGCTAAGACGCTGCGACTATTAAACTTTACCTTTCATTAAAAGTTTTAGAAGTCAATGATGAATGTTAACCGTGCTTTTACCTTCTCAATTTAGTCAACATTTCGTTGAAAATAAGAAATTATAGATGTGTCGATAACCACTCATATTAAACAACAATGTTTTATAGATAATATATAAACGTTACATATAAATTCATCTAACTTGTCACTTTATCCAATTGTGGGTAGCCTTTTTTTTTCCTATTATATACCCAAACCTTTGAATTTCTCGATTTGTGTGTTGCTCATGTAAATAACCATTTTACCCTTCCGTGTCAATAGAGTCGTTACAATAATAAGGGTAAATTGGTCGTTTTACATGAGCCAAATACACACAAAGATCAAAATTCAAAATTTTGGGTATGTAATAGTGAATAAAAGCAAGATGACAAGCTTTTAATATAACCCTAAGAATGCATGCCACTCTTCACACAGCAATGCAGATCGATTCTATTTGTGATGCATGTCTCTCTATAAGTATTTAGTAGGGTGTTTGGATTTTTTTGAAATTCTTTATTCCTTAACAAAAGAGAAAAATTGTTTGGCTAAGTACCTAATAATCAATCGACTATTTAATGCTCCCCTTTTGACGACTTTGACAACAAAAAAAAACCAAAATTCATTTTTTTGTAATATGGTCGATCTATTCTATTCAATAACAATCGTGTATAGTGATTCTACATTCTGTGTGGATTTTTTATTTATAATCCACCAGTTTTTATATTTTAGGTGATTAGGGTATGTTAGAATCGCTTTTAGGCTTTAACATATAAATCGAGTTATAGGGGTTTTCTTTCACGATCTCTTTCTTGATTTGATCCCTAATACATACATGTTAGGGGTTTACTTGTTTGGTCGTAATTCGCTGGAGTGGTTTGCTGGGAACTTATTGACAATAACCCTTTTAGGGTTTCATTCTTGTTGTTGAAGTCGTGTGTGTTGGTGCCTATTATACATATTTGCTGGGATTTTGGTGAGAGTTATTGCACTTTCATTTTCTATTGTGCTATTCTGATCTTTCATACTTAGGTTGCATTGTTGGGTTATCTTCATCTAATATTGGACGTGGTTAATTGTCGAGCGTAGTTAAGGTTGTTGGCGATCTAGTGTTTTATGTACAACCGATACTGGTTATGTGTAGGTCTTCATATCTTCTGGAGTATGGAACGCGGTTTTTTAGTCCGAATAGGGAGTGGGGTAGGGAGAGGCGTAAAGGGAACATAATAGGCTCGGCTATTGACGTAGCTAAGGATATTATCAACGTGGTATCCTTTGTTTTTGATAAGCTGTGTGAGTAAAGTTTTGTGGTCATACGGTGAAAAGGTGATTGTTTTGGGGAATTTATAATGGTACCAGGAAAGGAATGTGTGCAACGTTCGGACAATCGATTAGTTCTAGCTGTTGATTTGACGAACGTTAATGTTCTTTGATTAAGGCCTTCTGTTGTCCAATTAATGTTACGGATACGCCTACTACTGATCCTAACTAATATTCTAGGTCTTCATTTTATCGGGGCCTACTTCGTATGCTAAATTGCTTACAAGTGAACCGAGTAGGAAAAGTGTGAACTTCGGCACTTTAATTGCACTGGCAAGAAATGGGGCTGATGTGGCTATTTCATTGGAATCTGTTCGAGCAATTAGTGAACGTTATCTTGCTAGATACAGTTTATATTTCTTTTCTAGCCAAACAGAATGGTGTCACTATGTTGATAAACTATCTGTCAATAACACCTTGCACATAACATATGGACATGTCAAACAAATCTGTTAAACTCTTCTAACGTTTATTTTCATTCCACTAGTTAGCTCTAAGGATGGAATGGACATTCAATGCTTGAGAATGGTCTTTGGATGAGCATTCTCAACACTACACGTTCATATCGAACAAGTGGAACCAGGGTTGAACTTAATTAAAGGCAGAGGAAGGTTAATGTTCCAGTTTTGGGTACAATTCCATGGTTGTTACCTATGATGGCGCTATAGCGAGGATGTATTAAAAGACATTGCTATAAAACATAGTCCTCCTTTGTGACGTAGGTAATCAGGGGTAGGTCAAGTTATGCTAGAGCAATGATTGAGATGCTTCGCGAGCCGACGTGGAGATAAAGATACCACCTCACTGGTGTTTATGCCAAAACTATGGTGAGTGGTCCTATATGTGCACTATACGCGTTGAGTATGAGTGGATACCTCTCATGTATTCGAGTTGCAAGGTATTTGGCCACTTTGTGGATGAGTGTCTTAAGAAGATCGTCTCGGATGTGGTGAAGAATTTGAGGAATCCTAGACAAGCTGCTAGAGGTGTTCTAGTTGGTCCAAAGGTGGGTTTAAAGCCGACAAAACAATTTTACAAACCTATCTCTATTAAGAATAGTGCCAACACAAGTGGTAAAAAGAAGCAAGCTGAATTGTCTAGATAAGCTATACAAGTATTTTAAACCCGTTTGACGCTCTACAATTCTGTGAAAACGATGATACTTCGGTACTAAACTGGGGGCAATCAAAGGCTGCAGGGAAGGGATCTTCTTTTTAATGTGCACCAGGTAGTTCTAAGTACACACCTATTTGTAGAACAATGAATCGATCAACTAGAACGAAAAATCTTTAGAGGAAACTTAATGTTTTTTGATTATGACGGAAAGCCGTTTATATAAGGCTGATTTCTTACGAGAATTGCGTATAGTGATAGTGAAGTAGACACGAGTGTGTTCCAATTATACTGCAGTTATATGGCTTCAGTGAGTTTGAAAGTGGCAATGATAGTGTTATGGTAAATAATAGCTTGTTGGAATAATACGTTTACAAAACAAAACATGATAATATACGACCCTTATAATGAGATTTGTAAAAAACGTCATTGATAATGCCTGAAAACCTTCCAACTATTTGTGATGATTTATGATATCACGTCCATGATCTCCGAAAGGAGCAAATATCATTATGTTTTTTGATGTTTGTTATGAAACAATTGAATCTAGTTATCAGTCACTCCTCCTTTTGACAGTAGTGTGAGTGCTTGTTATGTCAGATTTCGCTATGATAACGCTTGAGATGTGGGTGATTCACCTCAATCCATTGTAATAGAATCGTTTTCGAAGTATAATAAATTTCCGATAACTCTTTACAACACAACCAAATTGTTTATGGACATATATGTCCAAAATTATGCGACATGACACAATCTTAGATATATTATATGAACTTTAATCCAAAAGGTTAAAATTAGACTGTCACACATATTCAACACAACACACAATACCAATCTCCCGTTAGAGCTTATTATAAAATGAAAGTATAATGTAAACAAACCATACTCTTCGCAAGGTCAAAAACCGAAGTAAGCACACGACCTCCTACACAAAGTTACCTCGCTTAATATAATCTAATTGATATGTTACGGAATTGTTGTATGGTTTGATGACATTCCTTTTAGGTACAAGTTTTAAGCTCAGATGTTACATTATCTGACTCATTAGACATAGAAAATGAAAATGACGATGCACACAATATATATATATTTCCTTTATTCAATTCATTTATAAATATATAGCAAAACAATACGAGACAAAACAAACATTATTGAACCGAAGACTGTAGTAAAGCTTACAATAGATAACAATTTCTCATAACACAACAACTAGGTGTTTTAGAAGTTTGACTGAATTCTCAATCACTTTTTTCTGTAAACTTGACAAGGCCCTTGCACAGCAATATCATCAGAGATATCAGGGTTTGATCCAAAAACGGCATCTGCAATGGTAATGACACCCGGATTTTGACTACTCAAAGCTGCAATAGCAAGAGCATACCCTTTCCCAACATTTTGTTGAAAGTGAATTAGACCTTGTGGAAACACGAAAACATCACCCTTCTCAAGACGTTTTGTGAATAGCTTGTTGTTAGTGTTAGATGTGACAAAACCGACTGAATGTTCCTTCAATTACAACCAATATTTCAGTGCTCGTGGTTGAGTGTTGTGGAGGTTTACCATAGGAGCATAGTCTCGATACGACACCATGAAACAATACAACAAGTGTTGATCCTGGCACACTGATTTACATTCTCACAGCTGTCAAACAATTAGACCCAACGGCATTTGTTGTATTTCCCATCTTGTCTAACCCTCTGAAAAGAAAATCTTCTGCTTTCACCATCTTTGGATCTTTGCAAACGAAACCATTCACTAGTACTGTCACAACACAAATAGAAGTTCCATAAGCACGTATAGAAATAGTAAATTAGAATATGTGAATGATGAACGTTATTGAAAATAATTTTACCTTTGCTACTATTATCAGCCACACAAAAGTCTGAAGAGAACCAGGGTCTGAAGCCAAAGTAAAAACTAGAGTAAATGTCGTGCCAACAAGACAGACCACTAAAATTAAACTGGACGTCCTTAGTGAGAGGCAAAATCTTGTTCTTATCAATACTTGGTAGCTAAAGAGATTTGTGAGATTATATGTACTTATAATCTTTATATATAGTGAACAACAGGAATTAGAACTAAAAGCTATCTCCTCCAATTGAAAAAATCCAGCAGAACGAGTGAACAAACGATGACAAGGTCAACGCGCTCTACTCATCTTACAAAAAAATAACACGCACAGTTTAGTTCAATTCCAAATGTTATTAGGTTATATCCTTTTATTAATTTTCTAATAGAACGTTACTGCTACACAATAAAAATTTTATTGTCCCCCATTATTCTACAAAGTTTTTGAAAGATGCTTGACTTACATTACCTTTAAGTTGCCTGGAAACTATAAGATTGTCGCTAGGGGATGGTTACATATTATACACACACTCTCTTAAGTTTTTAGAGAAAAACTATGCTCTTACAATAAATTATTTAAAACATTTGTATTAAGTAAAACTATAATACTAAACTTTTTTTTTATTAAAACGCTAACGCTCTTATAATTATTTTCAAAAACTGTAAGGCATTTATAAGCAAATCAAAGCATATAATTTGTTTACATTACAAAATACATACATCAGTTGGTAGCTATGACTATGTGTACACATAAGTGTTTTTCATGCAAGTGAATACACACAAAATTGGTTGTGAAAATTGTTCATGTAGTTGAAGGGTTATAACAACTATATTAGTACCACAATGCTCACCAGTTCATGATAATTAAATTCACATCAGAACGAGATAAAGCAACTGCACCGCAGCACATTACACAGCTCAAACAACCAATTATGTTTGATCCAATATCTTCGGTTCTTCACTCAGAGATGGTCTTTGGGAGTTAGTGAGCCATTTGCGAATACCCACTGACTTCATCATCCTAATCTTGGTTCTTTTCTTCACTTGTTGAGATCCGCCTCAGGTTGTGATGAGTCTTTCTTCTAGACTCTGAAGAACATCTTGAGGATGACTTGCTGAACTTATTTAAGTTTAACGACTTTTTTTGTACTTAGTCTATTTTTCATACAAATCCTGTACAAGGGACAATTAGGCTCTGAATTGGCCCAACAATCTCTCCCTATTTAGATAGAAAAATTGCCTAACTCAATTAGCACTAAGTGAGCATAACGGCTTCTTTTTACATACTAAGTTACAACAAAGAGACAATAAGAATATACTTTCTGATTTAGAGACGTGGTATCTATCATCAATTTGCAACAACAAACATGAGACCCGTGTTGGACAAATGAACAAAGAACAATCAGAAAGTACGTAGATACCAACGAGATTATAAATTATATGCACACGATATACGTTTGAACCCCCTTTATTAATACAAACATAGATTACATCGAAAAAAAAGAAGGTGTAGAACTAGCATCCCCCTTACCTCTATTTATAGTGATGATGGGGGTAGAAAACCATATATAAGTAGGTTTAGAAAACTGCCTAACCGACCTTCTCATGAAACCGGCCATAAAGGCCTTTCCTTGCCTTTCAAGACAAGCTTTAGACAACCTAGTTCTAGTCTAACGCTAATCTAAGCTACAACGTACACGTAAGTCCCTAAAGTACGTTTAATTAAGTTTGCTCCTAATATCTTACAATTTCTACCTTACGTGATATTCATCACTTTTTCCAGGAACCTTGAATAAGAGAACAACTTGTCGTCGACTAGGCATTGCACCTCAGTAATTTCCAAAGATTAGCTTTCTTAGACTTTTTCACTTCCTTATTTTCAGCAACATTACCATATGCACTCTATTGAACATGTATTATAGTTCCCATAATGTCTGCCAGCACCTTTCAGAAAGGTGTAACATTTCATGCACCTTTATCATCTGCATTTGTCTTTTCTTCAATTTGTTTAACCCTCAACTATCTTTGAGACACCGCAGTATTATTGTTACTAACCTGAATAACCTTAGCTTCACGATTTCCTTGAGCTCCTTGCAGTTCCACCTCAAACCAAACATGTTTTTGATCATATACTCTATGGATTCTTGTTTTAATGTCAGGACCAAGTTGTTTGCACCCTTTTTGTTTTGAACAACCATGCTTTTGTACACCATTACCATCGAATTTTTTTTATGTCAAACCTAGCTATAGAACCAGCCATTCTTCTTTAACCTTACTAAAAACCTTGCCAAGTTGTTTCTTAACCAGATTTACTAACAAGTCTCACAAGCCATGTGAAATAAACTCGTTGTTGGCAATAATTCATCTTGCAAATTGTTTTAATTAGATAACAATAAACCTCGATCACGACCAAGTAAACCAATCGCAAAACTTGTAACCCAAGTAACCACTATTAAAGCCAATCGCAGATCGTAGAATGGAAGTAACCACGATCTAGTAATTTGTACCACAAGCAAACCCGCAATAACAAAATCCATCAAAATCATTTTTAGATTAACCAAAAATAAAAAATCAAAACTTAAAAAACCCTAAGCTTGATCACGTTAAAGTAGTTTATAAAAGAAATCCCATATCAGCTTTGTAGTTCTTCACATGCATGTAATAATAAACAAACCCTTGCCATCACACTTAAAACTGCAATATTAAATGAAGTAAGTGTTATAAAATAAAAGATTAGTGCTATTTAAACCTAAAACACATGCTAAAATATATGTTTGATGCATGAATCATTTGTACATTTATATGATGAATCTTTTCTCTTTATATTTCCACAAATTAATTTTTCAAATCAATTAATCAAAGCATCTATACTACATTATAAAGCATTTGAGACTTCAAATCATCTATACTACATTATTGCACCTCAGTAATTTCCAAAGATTAGCTTTCTAAGACTCTTTCACTTCCTTATTTTCAGCAACATTACCATATGCACTCTATTGATCAGGTATTCCAGTTTCCATAATGTCTGCCAGCACCTTTCAGAAAGGTGTAACATTTCGTGCTCCTTTATCAAGCAATCTGTGTTTGTCTTTTCTTCAATTTGTTTAACCCTCAACTATCTTTGAGACACCGCAGTATTATTGTTACTAACCTAAATAACCTTAGCTTCACGATTTCCTTGAGCTCCTTACAGTTCCACCTCAAATCAAACATGTTTTTGATCATGTACTTCATGGACTCTTGTTTTAATGTCAGGACCAAGTTGCTTGCATCCAGCTTGTTTTGAACAACCATGCTTTTGTACACCATTACCATCGAATTTTTTTATGTCAAACCTAGCTATAGAACTATCCATTCTTTTTTAACATTACTAAAAACCTTGCTAAGTTGTTTCTTAACCAAATTTACTAACAAGTCTCACAAGCCACGTGAAATAAACCCGTTGTTGCTAATAATTCTTCTTGTAAATTATTTTAATTAGATAACAATAAACCTCGATCATGAACAAGTAAACCAATCGCAAAACTTGTAACCCAAGTAACCACTATTAAATTCAATCGCAGATCGTAGAACCCAAGTAACCACGATCCTGTAACTTGTACCACATTGACAAACCACACAACACACAAAAATCCATCGAAATTGTTTTAGATTACAAACGAAAAACCAAAACCTAAAAAACCCTAAGCTTGATCACGTCAAAGTAGTTTGTAAAAGAAATCCCTTATCAGCTTTGTAGTTCTTCACATGCATGTAATAATAAAACAAATCCCTGCCATCACACTTAAAACTACAATATTAAAAGAAGTAAGTGTTATAACATAAAAGATTAGTGCTATTGAAACCTAAAACACATGCCAAAATATATGTCTGATGCATGAATCCTTTGTACTTTTATATGATAAATTTTTCTTTTAAATTTCCACCAATTAATTTTTCAAATTAGTTAATCAAATCATCTATACTACATTATAAAGCATTTGAGACTTCTTATAAAAGGAAGTCTAAAATTTTTAAGCCCAAAAACAATCTATTATACTTAAAGATTGGATATATATATTTATTGTGGATGTTTCAAGAGGAATAACCCAGGCTTTGAGAATTTTACAAAAAATTCCTTATTAAAGTGGCTGATAAAAAAGTTGATTGTACCGGGCTGTGAGAATTGTACAATAAATATGGCATAATGGAGATGCTTAATTGCTCCTGCTAACCAATGCGATAAATATGAAGAGTTCAGGCGGTTTAAGGTATACAAAGGATCTGGAGTTACAAACATTTACAACCGAAAAGAATACATCTAATATGAGTGTTAATGACTTAAATCTAAATCTAAAGTCAAGATAATCCAATTGATTCATAAACAAATTTAGTTTTACACATCTTTTTGTCTAATTCATCAAATTCACCACCAACAAAAAACAAACAATTCAACTTTATTAATTTGGTTTGAGGTTTTGTTTTTGATGGTTTATTGATGGTTTGTGTTGTTTTTTGTATGCAGATTTGATTTGATTTGATTGAAGATTGGTTATAGATACACAATTTGATTGTAAGTTTTAAAAAAAATTTAGTTTTTGATTCACATGGTTTAATTTAAAATGATCCAAGTACAAAATGTCGTGAGATGTTTTTATGTCTATCAAGGATTGGAGTTTGTTATTCTGAGAATCCAGGGTTAAATAGAGCAAATAGGAATGTCACTCACAATGGATTTTAATGATGGAAGGTCCAAAGGTATGCTATTTTTACTGAAAGAGCTAATCACCACATAATTTTAGATCTTGATGGTTTGATAAATGATATTTTGCACAAACATTAAATAAACTTTTGAATGATGGTTATATAGGTGTGAGTTTCTGTTAAGTTTATACAATTATTGATGTTAATAAAGTTTGGTGCTTTTTAATTGTTTTGTTATTTTTGAATTGATTCGATAATGGTTACTTATTTGTAGGATTTGTGTTTGTTGTTCATATGTAATGAGTAAGCTGTTAAAGTTTTAATCTTTTATGATGTTTTAAGTGCATTTAGTAGATAAAGATTTGTGGTTTTTTACGAGTGTGAAGATGATTTCTATTATTATAAATGTTGATAACGATTGATGCTTTTTATCAACTTCTCGGCTTCTTCAAATGTTTATCCTAATATTTATGTAATCTTTATAAGAAAAATGTAGGATACTTAACAATAAGCAAAAACTTAAGTCTTTAGTTAACCATGTTGCGTGCTCAACTTTACTTTACAGTTTGTAAGTATTGTCCTATTTGGTTAATGCAAGAATCCGTAGTCAAAAGGGTGTTTGGTATACTTGCAAATTCATTTTTTTGTTTGTTATATCTATTGCAGCTTATGCGTGTTTATATTACTTAGCAATTGAATTCAACCATAATGTGAAATGATCAAGAACACATATTTCAAATCGTAAATGTGTTACTAATACAACTTATGGTTAATAACTTTTTCTTTATTGCTTTTGTCAATATTACCTCACTGTTATCACAAATATATAATTTTAAAGTGCAATTTGCAAAAAATTGCACATGGATTAGCACATTCTGCATTATTTTGATGTATGCATTTATCTTTGTTCATTGCAGATTTACCTTTGAGACAACTTTGAAACTTCGTGGTGGTCCGTCCATAATGTTTGCCCACTGACTAGGTAACAATCTTTTTCAGTACTAACTTTATACATGAGCTGGGTACAGAACTCTTGGACTCTTGGTTAAGTAGCATGTTATTTGATGGGTCTTTTTCTACTGTATGTGACACGGTCAAAAAAACGTATGAAATATGTGACTGTCACATATTGTAAGTTGTGACCTGTTATTCAATCCATTAATTACATCTTGAAAAATTTAGATTTGTGAATAAGCAAATAGCTAAAATAAACCGACATTTGTGCAGTCCCAAACACCCCCTTAACTATTTGCAGCGTGCAATGGGAACATGACAGTGTTGGGATTTAATTACCTAGGTAACTAGTTTAGCCACGAGTACGCAGCGGATAGGACCTAGTAATAGCATATGGTTAACACAGAATAAAAGGTAAATAGAAACGCATACCTTTTGATAATATGATCAAGAAAATAAAACAAGCAACTAAAGTAATTGCCTCTACGGTTGCTCACACAATCACGTCAACCAAACACGTTATGCTTGCTAGGCTTAACTCTACGAGCCAAACAACCTTTGTACTAACCGAATACCAAACGCACCAATTGAGTTAGTACCAAAAACCACACAACCGAATTAGGGTTTATCAAACCCTAATCAACCGAAAATCAGTAGAACCGAAATCAACAACCCGAAAACCCTAGTTGGGGTTTTTGACTTCGAAGCAGGTACTTCTCCAAAGTTTGAGAACTTGTGTCGTGTATAATGAATGAGCTATGGGGTGAGGGGTATATATAACCCTTTATCCCTAGCCTAATTCAACTAGGAGACAAGTCCTAGTCCCGTCACAACTCTCTTTTCTTTTTGTTTTCCAAATAGACGAAACCCCCCCTTTAATTCTCATAGAATCCGGCCAACTTCTAGTGTGCCCTTGTGGTTCCGGTTTGTCTATTTCTAGTCCTTAGTTTATTATTAACGTGAAGTATAAAACGTGTTCTCCGTGTATTAACGTGTGTGCCCCCAATAGGCTCACATATTCGTAATGTATTCGTGTCATTCGACTACCATATTCCAACAGCTCCCACTTGGGAGTCGGAGTAGCACTTAACACTCATACCTATAATTGGCAAAGTCTAGCAACCCACACAATTATTTTTTCATTAGGAATATTATGAGATAAGAGTTTCAAAAATCATCTCTGCTATTTAATGGTTATAAATTTCTTGCTTTATAATCATCCCTTTGTTACAGATACCGTTAAACCATGGATATGGATCCTAAGTCATTCCATATAGTTTAACATTATGTTTCTCGTTATAGAAATAATTCAGATATACCAAATGTAATCAAGAATCATCTTGCATTACCCTTTGGGAACGGCCATTCATTTATCTGATTAAATCTGGAGAGGGCCCAATGGTATCTTTCTGCACATATCAAGTGGAGGAACAAATCCTTTATTGACTACAAGTGTTGTGGATGCTGCTTCACATACACTCCCAAAAATAGCCTTTATGACTACCATATTTCAGGATAGCGTTTGACTATAATCAAAGAGAGATATCCACACATACAGAACTTGCTTGCATCTCAAGTCTAAGGAGGACAATATTTATAAACCATTTTCGACAATATTACTCATGACTGGATCCAAAAGTAAATGTACGAAAAGTTGGGGTAATCCAATATGATCCCTGTGAATACATATATGTTTGTGAGAGAACCATCAATATATTCAAAGAATATACCCAACACTCACATTTGCTGTCTTACATAAAAAATATTCCTATATGTTAACCGAACATGGACATATTGTAGAATGATTAATTCATTCATGGATTAACATGCAAAATATAGAATAACAGTTATATTATGAATGATAACAATCCCAGTATCTTTAATTCATCAGAAATTTAATGTCTCTTTACAATTCCAAATTTTCCCAAATACTAATTAAATACATATTTACATGAGACTACTAGCTGGTATCAATCATATATTCTTAGTTAATTCATAATGGTGGTTGTCTTCTGTATCAACTTTTTGTGATTTTCGAATCACCCTTTGATGGTTCTCACGAAGAGATAGTAAACTTTTGCTGCGATAATGTCTTGCACCTTTTGTATTCATGTATCTTTCGCGATTTCTATGGCTCCAGTATTATCACAATACATACTTATCGGTTCTTCAATTGTGGGAACAATACCAAGCCCAGAAATGAATTAAAAGCAGCGATATATTCAGCATCTGTAGATGAAGTAGCAAAGATACTTTGCTTTGTGCTTTTCCAGTCAATAGCATCTCCATTTAGAACGAAGACATATCCAGTTTGCGACCTTAAAGTGTCAGCATCCGTCAGATATCCAACATCAGTGTAGCAAGAAACCCTGAGCTCTCGTTCCATATTTCCACCATAAACCAAAAACATATCCTTAGTATTCTGAAGATACTTAAGAATATTCTTAACAGTAGTCTAGTGAATTTCACCTGGGTTCTGTTAAAATCGGCTTGTCATGTTCTGAGCGAATGCAACATCAGGATGAGTACATCTCACAGCATACATAATAGATCCAACAGCCGAAGCATAAGAAATCTTTTGCATGCGCTGTATCTCAGCAGGTGTCGACGCACCTTGTGACTTACTCAATCTAAGCTTCTCTTGCATTGGGATCGTTTCACGTTTGGAATTTTCCATTGAATATCTTTTTAATATTTTCTCAGTGTAAGCGCTTTGACATAAACCAATTAACCACTTTGATCTATCTTGGTAGATCTTGATTCCAAGAATATATGCAGCATCACCTAAATCTTTCATAGCAAAACATTTTCCAAGATAGGATTTTACATCTTGTAACATTGGAATGTTGTTTCCCATGAGTAATATGTCATCGACATATAAGATTAGGATAGCGATATAACTCCCACTAGCTTTTAGGTATACACATGGCTCATCACGATTTTGAGTGAAACCGAATTTCTTGATTTCATCATCAAATCGTTTATTCCATTGCCTAGATGCTTGCTTAAGTCCATAAATGGAACGCTTGAGCTTGCATACATGGTTAGGATATTTTGGATCTACAAAACCTTCAGGTTGCTCCATATATACTTCTTCGGAAATATGTTCATTGAGGAAGGCAGTTTTGGCATCCATTTGCCATATCTCATAGTCGTAGTACGCGGCTATAGCTATGAGAATCCTTATAGCTCTAATGTCTGCAACAGGAGAAAAGGTTTCTTCATAATAACCTCGTAGGTTTGAGTGAAGCCCTTTGCTACAAGACGAGCTTTAAAGACGTATACTGCACCATCCATGTCAGTCTTTTTCTTGAAAAGCCACTTGCTACTAACGGTTATAGCATTGGGAGGAAGCTCAACTAAGACCCATACATCATTGTCTTTCATGGATTACATTTACACATTCATCGCATCAAGCTATTTCTTGGATTCGAGATCCAGTAATGCTGGTCTATAGTTAGCGGGTTCACCGAGATTACCTAACTCATGTTCCTCAGCATCGATGTATAAACACAATCGATCTGTGGGACGGCGTGTCCTTGTGGACCTTCGAATGAGATTGATATCACTTTAAGGTTCATCAATTTCTGATCAGTGTCTCTCGCCATGATTTAAGCTAGTGGTCTACAGAGGATTTGTACGCTTCATTCTTGAATTATATCAAGATCTTCTACCCCACTTGGCTTGTTAGCATCTATGAGCTTAGACTCAAAGAAATCTGCTTTCCGAGCAAACAACATCACTTTGTTCTCAGATGGATACGCTAGAAAGATTATCCATTGTTTCCTTTTGGTAATCCCTATGAAAATACAATTAAAATGTCTGGATACAAGTTTGTCATGTTTGGTATCGTGTATCTCGATTACTCAAATGCCCCGCTACAACCCCAGCTCTTTTCGTAAGACAATATAGGGGCTGCAATTAGCCAATACCTTCGTATCTCATCGGTGTCTTATGCAAACTTCTTCTGCTTGAAATTGCGTTGATGATGCGATGTGCAAACAGTCTCATGAGCATAATCCCAAAAGGACTTAGGCAGAGTAGTTTGATCAATCATAGACGAACCATGTCTAGCCGGTTTCGATAAATTCTGCCTTTTAGATCATCAACTTGTTTCTGTGGCGTGTAAGGAGGGTGCGTAAGCATAGGCAATGATCCCATGCTTCTTTAGATGATCTAAAAACTCTTGACTCATATTCACCTCCACCCATCGATCAAACGTAGTGGAACTTAATGGTCTTCAGAGTTGATTTTCTTATTTTCCTTTTTTAAAATCTTGGAAATTTATCATAAACACTTCATGTTTATGTTTTAGCAAGTAAACATAACCATACCGACTAAAGTCATCAGTAAAAGTGACGAAGTAGCTAGCACATTGCCTTGACATAACTTTAAATGGGCCACATACATCGGTGTGTATTAGTCAAAGTAAATCTTTAGCCCTTTCCACTTGATGTGAATAGGGTTTTCTTGCTATCTTTCCAGACATGCAAGAAACACATTTTCCTAGTGACTAAATGTCAGTAGAATTGAGAAGTCCTTCATGTTGCAACTTTTCAATGCGTTTCTTACTAATGTGTCCAAGACGACAATGCCATAAGTAAGAAGAGTCCAAATTAATTTTGGCTCTTTTATTGCTAACATTATACATAGAACTATCGTTTATATTAGAACAAGACATATCAACTTCAAAAATACCATCCCTTAGGACAGTAACAAAATAAACTAGATTATTTTTAGAAACTGATAGAAAATTGTTTTCATCAAAGCGGTTAATAAAACCGTCATCATACAAACGCGAAACTAAAATAACACCTTTAGTAATAGAGGGAGTATAATGATAATTGTTCAAGATAATAACTAATCCACTAGGGAGCTCTAAATGATATGATCCAATAGCTTCAACGGCTGCACGGTTTCCATCGCCCACGTACAGACTTAAAGCTCCTGGTTTCAGCTTCTTACTTCCCCGCAGACACTGAGTAGTAATACAAATATGAATACCACATCTAGTGTCATAAATCCAAGATTTATTAGGGAAAGAATAGAGTTCTATGGTGAAAATACTTAAAGTTCTAGCTCCCTGAGATAGCTTCTTCTTTTTCATCAACTCGATGAGATACACGGGACAGTTCCTTCTCCAGTGCCCAACTTCACCACATTATTTGTTTGGAGCATAGCCCATCTTGCCCTTTTTACCTTGACCCCCCTTTGCAGCTTTGTGCGGTTTCTTATTCTTCTGGTTTTTCTAAACCCTTCCTGCTCGTATTGCATGAAGTGCTGGATTAACATCTTTCTTTGGCAGCGTCTCTTCATGCAGCTTAAGCATGGCATGTAGTTCATTAACGGTCTTCGTTATGCCGTACATATTGTAATTTTGCACGAAGTTGTCAAATCCTTATTCAGAGAGACTAAAATAAGACTCACTGCAAGGTTTTGACCAACTGGTTGACCGAGCCGCTCCACGTTATCAATGTAGCCCTTCATCTTTAAAACATGTGAGCTAACTGACTGACCTTCCTCCTACTTGTAAGTGTGAAATTCTCTCACAGTCTGCAGAAGTTCCTGTTCAGCTTGTTTGGAATACAAAGCTTTTAGTTCCTGTGCAGTTGTCATAAGCACACAAGATCGAGATGATTTTGTTGGATCTCTAAGGTCCGCCTTATGGTCAATTCACATGAGCAACAACAACTTCTTCGCTGCCCTTTAACACACTGTCAGCTGTAGCTGGCAAGGAGCCTCAAGGGAACTTGCTGTCCAGGTAGTGCAACAGGTGCAGCAAGAATAGGATGCTCAAGGTAATTCTCCTTGCTGCTTCAGTGTTGAAAGTACCAAACGTAGTTGTTTGTACCAATCAATGAAGTTGGGTCCGGTGAGTTTTTGTTTCTCAAAGAAACTCCTGAATATCGAATTGTTTCTGACTGTGGTAGTCATCTACAATAAAAAGTTTAAACAATTAGTATTTTCGATAATCAAATTCTCAATAGAATTAACTACCTAATTAATTTACTAATTAAGACTAAGATCCAACTTGCAGTCCCACTTATTAACAAAGGTCATGACCTGGTCTGTAAACAAGTGGGCGGCAGGAGGTAAGCGCCTTTCGTGCGTTAATTAATCTTTCTCAATGCAACTCTTAGATTTATGATACTTGTAAAAAACATTAGTCAACATGTAATAATGTTAAGAGCATGTTTAGCATCATCTTATGCCTCAGGTCCAAGGTCTGACAAAGAGACTCGAATTAAGTCGACCAAACGAGAACATGTAAAAATCGTCAAAGGTCTGACCAGTAGGCAAAATTCACCATGGGTTGGTAGGGGTCCAGGGTTCTGGACAAAGCGACCTCCAAACCAATGCACGTGTTCTATGGTTGGATGGCATTGACTTAAATTTTTCTTATGGTATGCCTAAATGTGTTAATATGTTACAAGAAGCATGTAAACTACTTTGTAACATTTATATTTAAAAACCTTTAATAATGACATTGTAGTGACATGCCATGGTTTACGGTAACTCCAATCGAATTCACAAAGAAGCAGAGAAACAGGTCAACGCGAAGCATATTAAAAACCTGAGTCGCGTTTGGGAATTACGTAATACGACCCGCTATTAAAACTTCTCTTATAGTTTGTTCTAGTGGACGAGCCGTACTTCACATGAGTCTATAGCGTCCAGTTTTTAATTCAAGAAAAACAAGTTTCATAGTTTAACGTCTTATTAATTATCTTACAAAAATAATTTTCCACGAAACAAAAAGGCCGGTCTATAAGGATGTTTTTGGCGTTTATTCTATTTTATCGTGGGCATTAATAGACTACATCAACATCATCTTTTTGAGATATGGCATATTTATTTAGGCGTGTAAACAAGTAGGCTTTAAATAAACATGCATACATAGATTCATAATACAAAAGATGACATTAAGCATACAAGTAAACATGTAAAATCCGAGTTCTCTCGCGAGTCTTCCCCAAATGGAGAACCATAAGACCCTCACTAGGTTTTTCTGCTAAGTACCTAGATCTCCCATTCATCACATATTGTGATTGAGTGGGTCTTATAGCCAGAATAGACAACAATAAAAAAGGAAGCATACAAGCTAAATTAACAATTTTAATTTTCCTTTTTAACCTATATTAACTTTTATTAGAATTCAAGATCAATATCTATATATTTTATTCATTTATGGCAAGGATTCGAGTATCATTGTCATATTTTACTTGTAAAACATAAATAAAATATCAAACGCAGCAGATCATAGCATATGTTTCAATGATAGGCATGTAAACTAGGCGTATAATTAAAACATAAACGTATAACCCATAAAGCTAAAACGAGTTAACTCGTGATGCCACTGTTTGGATTTATCAATCAAGCTAACCAAGTAGCTACGAGTACGCAGCAAATGGATCTAGTAATAGCATATGGTTAACACATAATAATAAGTAAATAGAAACGTACCTCTTAGCCGATTGATCAAGAAAACGAATAAAGCGACTAAAGTAAATCGCCTCTACGGTTGCTCATACAGTTACGTCAACCGAATATGTTATGCTTGTCTAGACTTACTTCAAACAAACAAACACTTGTAATTCTTTGGATCAAAACCCTAATCAAGACAACACTTGTGATTCTGAACCGAAACTAATACCACCGAATTAGGGTTTGTAGGAAACCCTAATTAACCGAAAACCACTTGGACCGAAATCAACAACCCAAAAACCCTTTTTAGGGTTTAATCTTCGAACCAAAACCACAAATACCTCGTGTTTAATTCTTGTACGTCGAGCTAGTAGGAAACAAGAGAGAACGATTAAAACCTTGAGGTTTTAATTAAATTCGGTGAAGTATAAAAACCGAAAACCAAAAGATCCCTTTAAAAGGGTTTTGTAAAATCGATGAAGGGAAGAGCAGGAAGAAAACCAAAAACTGATTTAGGTTTTTTGGTAATTGAGAATGAATAAATCGGTTGTTAATTCTAGGTGTATATATAGTACCCAAAACCTACTTAAGATAAACTTAGGAAACAACCAATTATTATCTAAAACCAACTCTTCCCATATCTCATAATTGGACTCAAAACCTTATTCCAGAACCTGTAGAAATCCGGCCTTCCATAGGGCTTCCTTAGTGTTCGGTTTTTGTCCAATTTAGTCCCTTGATTTATTTGTTGTGAAGTATAAACATATTCTCCGTGTATTAACGTGTGTGCCACCAATAGGCTCACATATTCGTAATGTATAAGTGCTATCCGACTACCATAATCCAACACTCATTTCCACACTGAATGTTATTTGATAAATAAACTGATACAATAAAATGTTACAAAATATCTTTCAAGTTAAACGTACTCTTTGTTGCATTTTTTAAAGCTAAACTAACTCTGGTTTTCTTTCCGGTTCGGGTTATTCAATATTGGTTTACTTTCTCAAAATTAATTTTATTTTGAGATTTAACAATTTGTATACACAACTAAATTTGTATTCTTTTTGTTGTCTAAATATTTAATAGCATGATTTTGAAAACACTAACAAATCAGCTGACACTTTTAGTACTGCTATTGCAGCAACGTGTGTTACAAAGATCCTTACTAGGTCGCATCTATACAACAAAGATTAAGAAAGCTAAGGCACACTAAATAATTAAAAGATAAGCTAACTTATTTATGTCTAAATAGTTCGACTACTAGTTCGCATAGCTTCATGGAGTATGCCTACTACGGTTACGCACGTAATAGCTTTTAAGCCGGTCACAATGGACCACTTTGAAAAAGTATCAAAATTAACGCGTATAAACAACATTCTAAAAATCTACACTAGGTAAGTCTTCGTACTATCTTGACCAAAATAGTATCAAATACTATTGGTAAAACTCAAACATGTCAGTTATCACACCATTTTTGTTCTCTCTCCTCTCCTTCTTCATCCCATACTTTTTTCAGAAATCTGTATATTTTTCTGGTGAACATAAATCTTTTTGGAATATTAACTTTTTGCACATTCTATTTTTTTTAATACTCTATTAGACATCAGTTTTCATCATATCAAGATTTATCTATAAAAATCAATTCGCACCATTAAAAATTTGATGCCCCCTTTGCATGTGCTGCCTTGGGCTGTTGCCCGTGCCGCCCATAGCCAAGGTCGGCCCTGCCTACAACTTCCATGAAATGGAAGTATTATCAAATTTATGAAAGGTAAGGCATACATCCTTATTTAGCCTATGGTTGTACTCGTTTAATTTATAATGCAGTTATAATCCTCCTCTGCCCGTTATTATATACAATAAATTTGCGAAACACAAAAAGTACAGCAAGTCCAAGATGAAATTGAATTGAGGTGAAGGTTTGGGCTGGGGCCACATATACCCATTGTGCACCATGTAGGCTTTCGACGCGCGTGGGCATGGCAGTGGTTAGGCTTGTACCGTGATACAGAAAGGTGTAAACATTACCACCCATCATCTGCCGCCAGGAAGACTGATCGAACTAATTCGAGGCGTGTATTTGTGCCCAACTGTAGATAGTGGTAAGTCGGCAGCTTTGTGGTAATGATGGAGCGCGATGACATCAAAATTAACGCTCTAGCTTTATAAGCATTATGTATCCCATGTTTTTAACCCATTTTGTATAATTTATTGCAAGGATATTGTAATTAATAGTTTTTATTTAAGAATTGCTGTAATTACGGTAGTAGTACTTGGTGATTATTAGCAAAAGTGCTGCGCTTCTGGATCTTAAATGAAGATATTTTGAAGATTACTATTCTGAAAACCAATACGCCGTATCCATCAAGGAAGATACGACGTATCCGTGCCTGCACTCACGAAAGACCACAAAGGAAAAAAGCCTAATACGCCGTATCCAGAGAAGAGCAATACGCCGTATTGGAAATATGGAATGAATATAATATTCTGGAAGATATCAAGCATGGTCCCGACTCCAAGAAACTCTAATATGCCGTATCCAATCCCTTGGATACGCCGTATCGAACCGACTTCCAGACCCTATAAATACAAAACTCAAAAACGAGTTTTAAGTGTGCTAAATCATATTCTCGATACCTAAACCACAAAAGTCGATTTTTAGAAGGAGGAAAAAGAGCAGAAGAGGTCTATTGTTAACGCTTTACGCATTTCCATTGAAACAACTTGTTATTTCCATTGATCTTTTGTAATCGTTCAGTTTTTGGTATCATTCGTTAACTCGGTGTTTACCCTTGGCTAAACAATTTACTCTTGTGCATATAATTTATGATGTTATTGAGGCTAATACCTTTAGGTATAGGATTTATGAAGATTCTGTAATGTTGGTTTTTCTTTTATCTTGATGTCACTTATTGTAGTCATTTATATTAGTGATTTTGTTTATCACTGATACTTGTGTACATGCGTTAGTATGCAACCTATCATTCTCTGGGTCTAGTTCTACATATTTAAAGAGCTGCAACTTCGGTGTTGTTTGGGCGTAGGCTAAGAGTCCGGGATAGCTCTCCATATAGTAACGCGTATATGTGGAACAAATAGGATCACTAATAGCGTCCTGCTTACCTGATTGAACTAGTTGTACCGTAGAAGGTAGTGGCTTAGTACTAACTAATAAGTTCTGATCGTTAGTATAGTTTGGATTGTGGACTACCACCTAATACAAATTACCGTTAAGCAGTAAGTAGGTAAAGTCTCTATGAGCTAGGCTTCGTATGACATACACGGTGTCGTCCTCTAGATGAATTATAATCAATATAAAAGGATGCTTTATGCGGGTGCTTTAATTGTGACAGAATTAACATGTATAGGTCTTAGGATGAAGTCCCGCCTAAATTCCTAGAAAACGATTTGCCTCTTCGAGGATTAAGTATTAATTGCTATCTGAATAACAAAAAACCGATTATATTCGGATTTGGGATTAATGATGGCTAATCAGTTTTCTTTCATAGTACGGCTTTATTTCCCGCTTTTTATGTCTTTGTTAATTAGCATGGTGGGTTTAAAGTGTCTTGATTGGATTGTTGTTCACTCCAACCTTAACCTCTGTACCCAATCTCTAAGCTGGAACCTCCTTTTTTACTGTTGATAGAATTAGACTAGAACTAACATAGGAATTAGAATAGGGTTTGACTTAGATTTAAAATTAACATAGATTAGATAACAAAATATATATAAATTAAGTGATTTAACATCGCTTCAAAAGTGTTCGGATACTCTAACTACGCGGAAACGATACTACCGATCTGAGATACACTGGCCGTTTTTAAAGTGTTGTGTTTGGTTAAGTCGGAAAATATAAATTTAAAACTTGAGTCATCAAAAATTATAAACCGCATGACGACAATTCTAATGGGGTGTTGGGGTTGTTAGGTTATAAGTAAATGTATTAAGATTAAGATAGAAATGACCAAATTACCCTTAGAGATAGTATATAATGACACATTTAAGAATTCATAAAGCATAATGAGTTATCTGAGATAGTACATAGAGTATTTTTGGCTTTTACCCTATAAATAAACTGCTTCAAACATTTTGTCGTTGTATTATATTGGTAAGTTTTCACGCCTGTCACTCGGGCGACCAGGGTTCAATCCTGACAGCGGCGATGTTTTTTTAGTTCTAACTAATTTTAGTTTTTGCAAAGAATTAACTAAACCCCATGGTTATCTTCGTTACATTAGTAATTGCTATGAAGCGATTTAAAGGAAACTTGCATACTTCAATAATATTATGATATGTTCTGGGTTGCAAAAGTTAAAAACAAAAATAGGTAAATATGAAAGTTTGATTTCCAATCCTTGTTTTGCCCTTAACATTAGAGTTGGTAGAATCTGCGGATTTAGCAACGATGAAAAACTCTATGCATAGGAGAGGCGACGAGTTAATTTTGTACTCCGGTATTATTTGACGGAACTAATATGGAGCATTTAATTTCTTAAGTCCATAAGGGTCACATCTAGAGAGATTAAGCAGATAATTCTATTTGTTGTCAATCTTCTTGTATGTAGTTTTGAGTTTAATGCAGCCGTTAGAAGATCACTTAGATTCCAACTTGGAAGTATCATGTTGGCGTGGTTAGAGTGTTAAAAATATCAAAACACTAAATGCGATTCTTTTGTTGACTTCGACATTTGACATGTGATCTTACACTTGTTTAAACCAACAAATATCTAGGTCAATAGAGGATTGTTTCCTTGAGATCGCGAGACTTGTTTTCCTAAGGTCGTCACTATATACATTGTTACGAATTACGAGCAATGTTGTTGTTTTTTCAATTTGCGTCTTAAGTTAGGTTAAGTGGAAAGTAAAGGCTTTTTTTAGAAAAACTCATGCTCACTTGAGGAAAGAATAACAATGAGAGTCAAGTCGGTCACCTGGCCCGTCGATTTTTTCTAGGATGCGAGTTATTAGTAGATGATAAGGCCCCATACAATGATATCCCGTTCTATGGATACATAAGATGTTGAATCTTTAGCCAAATGCTTTGACAAAAAACCCCTTATAGACTTTGAACTTTTTAACACCTTGCTTCTTTTCACTATTTTCTCCCCCTTAGGAGGAGCATCATCGTCTTGATGTTCATCATGATATGAGTGAAAATCATCTACTCTGCAAGAAGTGTTAGAAGTGGAAGTCTTTTCAAACTTACTTTTCAATGCCTCCCACAACTCAATATCATTAGCTCGATCTTGAAGACTAGACTTCATTTTTAGATACAATTGATGTTGAAGATCAGCTGATGAATTTGGTTCAATTGAAGTTGTTATGGGTAGATGAACATGAATAACTTTGGAATGTACATAATTCTTGAAAAGATCTTCAATAATACTTGGTGCATGTGCTTTAAATTCCTGAGAAACAAGAGTAGGTACTTCTGATTAAAAAGTATCACGTTCATTAATGATGGTGTTAGCAATGCATGGTTTCAAGTTATATTCAATTAAATCACCTGTGGCTTTCTTAGAAATTTATGGAACAACCTCATGAAAAATTCGATTAATCTTGTTATGAGTCTTCCAGAATTTATTAGTTGTGACATACTTTCTTTCCATATCTTGAATCATATATCCTTGACGCTTGCACATCCTATGAAGCACACCTGGAAGATGACTATACTTGCTGGAAATTTGTCTCTTGGAGTGTGAATGTGTTGATGTAGTGGTAGTTAGGATTGAAACATCTTTCGTCAATTCCTGATCAATTTTCTTATCCAAAGATACGTTTGTCCTAGGGGAACTAGGTGGTGTGGGAATTGTTGTCTGTGTCTCCTCAATCCTAATCTCCAAACTATCACACATCCAGACGGGGCCTGGACGGAATACGTGTCCGGGGGCGTGACGTCATCATACTTTGAACATAAGGCATGAGAACGACCACTAATGGACGTTTTGAGAATCATAACTCGTTGCATTTATTTAAAAATAGATAAGTTTACAATATTTCAAAAGAAATTAAACATTTGCGGAAGCGTAAGTAAAATGTAGCGGAAGCATAATAAAGTTTTGAAAAGTCAACGAGTATGAATGAGGAATAAAATCTTGATAATGGTATCATATTGCACGTAGACTCTACATAGCACGTCAAGAAGTCCAAGCTAATCACCTAAGAAAAACATGCTAAAAACGGTCAACATAAAGTTGGTGAATTCATAGGTTTAAGTAAAACATTTATGAGGATAAAAAATGTTTAGTGAATATAGCTTTACTCAAAGTATTATGAAAAGCGTTTAGCAATTTGAGACGTTCAACAAAAGCAGTGCGGACCACAAGTTTTCAAAGCGTATGTGACAATCTTAGCAGTTTACGATTTCACATACAAAGCACATGTGACAGTTATAACAAATACAACTTCACATGAAAGTATTTATTGTTTATTGCAAATTGTTGTCGTGTGGGTGCCTCTACCCAAAGATAATGTGGGTGCCTCTACCCAAAGATAGTGTGGGTGCCTCTACCCAAAGATAATGTGGGTGCCTCTACCCAAAGATAGTGGGGTGCCTCTACCCAAAATAATGTGGGTGCCTCAACCCAAATATAGTGTGGGTTTAACTGCACTTAGGCAACACGTAAATAGGGATATCACCCCCCCCCCCCCCCCCCCCCCCCCCCCCCTCACGCAAGCACTTGTGTCCAGTAAAAACAACCAACGTTTTCGTAAAAGCTTAAAGTACTTATATCCATAAGTAAAAACGAGTGTGGTATAAATCATGTAACAAGTTGAAATCAACGTATACGAGTTTGAAATTCAAAGAAGTAAACGAGTTTGTAAACAAGCATGTTTCTCACCCCAAAGATATAAAACGTATATAAAACAGTAGAAACGTGAGGCTATGAACTCACCTTGATGTTGCAGAGCAACTAGCAGAAATGCAAATAATAAGCACATCACAAACGGAGAATGGAACGGCCGACCAAAGAAGTTGCCAGCACAACTTGAAGGGTTATATCCCACCAGTTTAGGATGATGAATTGGGGTTTCCCGATGGATGAGTACGTCAACGCGACACGTTGATAAAGGATTTGGATTACAAGTTGGATGAGTTTGGTGGTTGGTTAAATAGAATACACCGAAAAGAATAACCAAAAAGAATGTAAATATATTTTCCGTATATATTACATATGAAAAAGAAACAATTATATAATTCATATGGCGAATCATATAATAAAGACAAACAACCAAAAGAATAAGTCGCAATATATAATACTTTACAAGTATTATTTAAGAAACGTAAGAAAAATAATCGTAACAATATAATTCGACACGTTTTTGAAATTCACTTTACTAAATTAATAAAACGTTCTTGCATAAAAGTAAACACACGTTTTAAAGTTACGAATTAGATAAATGACGTTTTTAAAGACTTTACAAAAGTTATAGTCGGGAATTATAAGATAATATTTTCTAATTTAGTATTTCGTTACGCGTTTTAACTAAACTAGTTGTCTTGTTTATAAAAGTATAGTTTTCGTTTATTTACCGATTTATTGTATTATTACAAATAAATAATCTTATAGTTATATAACTTTGTCATTTAATCAAGTTTCTAAAATAATAGAAGTGTTAAACGAAAAATACTAAGTATATAAATTTTTATAAATTTCGGCGTGACCTAGTCGTTTATACGACGTTTCCCATTTTCACAAAACTCAATGTTTTCCTCTTTTAATCATTCCATGTTGCAAAAATACGCGCGTTTCAATATACATCTAACTAGACAAAATAAATAACAATATATAGTAAAACCAAACACACCCTTAAGGGGCTGTTAAACAACAAACCAAACACCCCTGTTGGCTGTTAAACCCAAATCCAAACGCCCCCTTTGGGCTATTAACTCAGCAACCAAACACCCCTTTGGGGGCAGTTTAAAGCCAGAAACAAACACCCCTTATGAGCGTGTATATCGACCGAAATAAGAGAACAAAACCATACTAAATCAATCAAAACGAAACAAGTTAAACACAAACACAACCACACAACTTATTATTAGTTTTTACAAAATATATATAACCAACCAAACTCGAGTTAAAGAGGGTAAAGTGGTGGTGGTACGCGGCTGAGTCACGACGGCTGTGGAGGCCGTGGTGACGAGGTGGATATGGATGAGAAAACCAAACGCACTCGTGGTGCTACCCTAAACCCAACGCACCCTTGCTGGTGAAACTACTAACCCAAACACACCCTATAGCTGCTTCAAACCAAATGCACCCCAGCTGTTCATTTCCAAGACCAAACGCACCCTGGTGCCGTGACTGGTAAAACCATACGCACCCTTGGAGTGCTAAGAAACACCAAACGCACCCTAGTGGCTGTTTATCAAAACCAAATGCACCCTAGTGCTTATATTTACAAAACCAACACACCCTCTGTGGTGATAACCACAAAACCAACACACCCTATTGGTGGTCAGTTTTTGTCAGACGCAACGCACCCTTGGTGGTGTTTGTTGTTGTGGTGAGGTGACAGTGGTGAGGGTGACGAGAGTGATGTGGTGATGGTGTGGTGGAGATGGGGATGACGAGGTGGTCACGATCGTGAGGGTGATGATGTTGTTGTGGTTACGGGGGTGAGGAGACGATGGAGAGGAGCGGCGACTGTTGGCTGGAGTTCTCACCGGAGACGGTGGTGCGGCGCCAGAAAAATAATGAAAGGAGAAGTGTGTGTAGTGCTAGTTTTAAAATGAGTGAAACCCAATTAGGGTTTGTTTATATACTAGGAAGTATTAAAACAAAGTATACATTGCACAATACTTGAGGGGTGTTGCTGTAAATTATTACTAGAGGGACCAAAAGTGATCTTTTTGTAAAACATTGGTTCGGGGCCTCGTTAGGCTTAGTTAACGGTTGAATTCAAACACGTAAATTTCACGTTGCGTTTAAAAAATTTCCCCATTAAAATCAGTATTTACTTGACTATATTTTGATAAATGTTTTATAAAATTTATTTAGTGTTTATTATTCATTTTAGGTATCACGGGGTAAGCGATCCGTAAAATAAAACTTTATTTTGAAATCGTGTTTTAAATAAACATTTTTGAATAAAATATTAAATGATTTATTAAGTATTTTTATTTAATAAAATGTGGTAATTAAATATAAATTTAATTATTTTCTTTGTTGGTACGCGTTGTTTTCAAAATTTTGCGAGGCTATTTCAGTCATTTTCTGCTTGGTTTCGTGTCTCGGGCAAAACTAAAAAGTTGTCCGGAATGTCGTTTTACATCAAATTGCTTTAGAGTCCGAGTCGTGAAAACGTAATTTAGCGGGTCATTTTTGATAAGTCAATTTAGGAATAACATATATCTTCTCGTTTTCAAGTCAAATAAGTTTGAAAAATAAATTTACAAATGAGCGATAATAATAGAAATTATGATTTATTATTTAAATACGTTTTCAAAAGATTACCGGCTACGTGGTAATCGTTTTTTTTATGTGACCGTAAAAGGTCAAAAGTCAAAAAGTCAAGTCGAAACCAAAAAGTCAAAGGGTAAGATAGTAATTTAAAATTTTCGAAAATTTCCGGGTGTGACATTACCTACCCCTTAAAAGGAATCCCGTCCCGGGATTCGAATTTTGTTACCCGATTATGCGACCAAGAAAAGATTTAAGATTTAATAACGAGTTTAGACATGTCGTTGATAAATTTATTCTGCAAAATTTGATTTTTCGACACTTCTAAATATGCATAAATTTTGGCTAGGTTTGACCAGGATATTTAACCCATCAAAATAGATATTTTAGAAAAATATCACTACAAGTTTTTTATGATGATATAACGCGTTATAAAGAAAGTCCCTTAATGGTGAAAATATCAAAGAGAAAGTGTAGGCGCATGAGTATGTCTGTATAAGGGTTTCAAATGTTTAAAGACAGAGTCTGGTTTCTGATATCTGCAAGGTTCGACGGTTAACATCGGACGAGGCTAAAGAATGTAAGTATCAACTTACTTAGGAAGCACGAGGATGAATCATGGCTCAACACACCATAAGCAGACGATGCGAATAAAGTGTAACCGAACGGCTCTAACCGCAACAAAAAATAGACGCGCCGTAGAACGAGAAATAATAATAATAACGGAACGTTGCACACAACGTTTAATAAGAATAGACAACCATATATGTTTTGCGACTTTTAGTTTAGTCAACAAAAATGTGTTTTTACGAACTGATTTAGGTTTATGAAGATGTTACGACGTTCTTACAAAAATTTACTATTTATAGAAAGTTTCCATTTTAGGAAAGTTTTTAGTTTCGGGACGTTAATAGTATCCCCTAATTTAATCGTTTCCATTTTTCCAAAAACGAACTAGTGAAACCCTAGCGTCTAACCAAAATCCTTAGCTTGCAAAATATATATATATATATATATATATATATATATATATATATATATATATATATATATATATAATATATATAATATATAATATATATAATATATATATATATATATATATATAAACTTGCTATATTTAGAAATGACCAACGGCAACGACTTATCGTTTTTAGAAAATTCCTAAACCTTCGTTTTAAATATTAAGAAGCTCCACGAATATTTTTAAAGACTTTCGGCACTTAATAAACCTTTCGAAACATTTTAAACGTCCGTTTTACCCTCATTTAAAACTCGGACCAACAACTATATTTTTATAATTCACCCATGGACTTGACCATAAATTTGACCATAATGCCGCCATATTTTCCCAGACTATCCAAAAATTCTTTTACGCCAAAACTAATCCACCAAATTTACTATAATTCAAGCCTAACCTCATCGCTATCTTTGTTGCAACTCACAAATCTCACAACCTCTTAACAAGAACAAATTATATATCCGAAACCCTCAAAAATCTTTAGTAAAAATAATTATTCACCTTAATTATTTGAAAATCATAGCACAAACATATGAAGTCGCGAGTCGAAAGTATAAGAATACATAGCAACAATAAGTATAACAAACGGTGACGGGATGCGAAGAGTGGGGACATTCGAGAAATAACATCCCTAGAATAAAGGTCAATAAATGGAAGGAGCTCGCGAGAGAGCTTATGCGATACGTGACGGAATATTGTACGCAGTCGTGAGTTCCAGGATGAATCAAGTTAATGAGCTCTAGAGTGCACAACAAATGGTTCATGATCGTAAGGTTTTGTAACTGCAAAAGTAATGACATAAGAATGAGATCAGGTAGTTCAAGTGAGGCTTTAAGATTCCGCTGAGTGGTAAGATGCGATGGTGTTTCTAGACCTTTTTAACGGATTCCGGTGATTGTCGGGTTAGAGTTCATACTCGTCTTATATTGGATACCATTAAGCCCACTCATTTATAATTTATTATTTGCATAAAGAAGCGTCCCAATTTTATGTCAATAAAAGAATTGATAAACTTATGGTTCGGTGATTTACAATTTATTTATTGAGGCGTCCTAATCCTTTCAAATAAAGAGATTATAAATCATCATACTTAATAATTTCTGATGCAATACGCGTACTCACAAAATCTTTAAGGTGGTGGATGACATGATGATGCAGGTGCTCTAATGAGTATGGGGCGAGTGTTTAAAACTCGTCTTTGGAGATAGGGAGTAAAACAATCAGGAGAGCTCAACATAGTATTCAAAATAGTTGATGAGTACACGGTTAAAGTAAATAAGATAAATGTCTTTATGAATGAGTTAACATAGCAATTATCATATTAATCCTCCTATTACAAATCCCGCCGATACAAGACTTGTAATACTTATATTCACACATAATTCCATGTAAACCAAAAATGTGACGGGTTTCGTGTAAAACGATATTGTATAAGGTTGCGAAGAGAAAAATAAGTGAGACCATTGCATCGCTCACAATGTCTTAGAAAAGTTTATATATATATAAATAAGGAAATATATGCAAGGCAAACGTAACCGAGAAAAGATGACCGCGGAGAAAAGATAAGCGTAATCTTATAGCAAACTAGAGCTCAAGGGCAAAAAATAAACGCAACGCAACATAAACGCAGGGAACAATAAACGCAGGGCAGAGGTAAACCCGTATCATAGCATGCTCAAGGAAAAATGGTTCACAGGTATATGCCATAGAAAAAGCACGTATAAGGCACACATAAAAGCACGTAAGGATCACATACTGGTTATAGACCAGACCTAGATATTCTACCTAGTTCTCTATAACCTTGGCTCTGGATACCAATCTGTCACACCCCCAAACGGGGCCTGGACGGAATACGTGTCCGAGGGTGTGACGTCATAATACACATCACACAAAGCACGAGAGAACGACCACTAATGGACGTTTTAAAAAATCATAACTCGTTGCATTGTTTAAAAAACTAGATAAGTTTTACAAGATTCAAAAGAGATTAAGGATTTGCGGAAGCGTAAGTAAAATGCAGCGGAAGCATAATTAAGTTTTGAAAAGTCAACGAGTATGAATGAGGAATAAAATCTTGATAATGGTATCATATTGCACGTAGACTCCACATAGCACTTCAAGGTTTTTGTAAGTATAATGTTGAACAATAGTTCTGTAAGCGTGTATGAAGTTTTCAATCCTTGAACGTTCTTCCAAAAATGTATGTATGTTTTAGAAATCAAAAAGTTGTAAAATATGCATGACCATTTCAATCCCCAAATAGTCACAAAATGTACGTATGAAAATTGGACCGCAATTGTCCAAAGTATGTATTGCCACTTTATTCAAAGCAACGTAAATATTCCTATGTGTATAAAACAATGATTACAATTACTTTAAGTTCATGAAACCGATGCTCTATGTACCCATCGTAGGTGTCCCCTCCAAGAACACCCGGGCAGTAATGAAAACCATATGTACCCATCACATGTGTCCCCTCCAAGAACACTCGGGCAGTAATGAATATGTACCCCTTATAGTTGTCCACTCCAAGAACACCCGGGCAATAATGAATGTGTACCCCTCGCAGGTGTCCCCTCCACGAACACCCGGGAAATAATGACTGTGTACCCCTCACAATCTTTGAACAGCCGTCGGTTCTTCGGTCAACACGTGAAGTCAAGTGTTTAATTATTTTGAAGAGATTGAAGGGGAAAATGATAATTTATAATTGTCAATCTATCTTTTTTAATGTTATTATTTTTGTTAAAGGATATGTTTAGAATTTAGGATTGATTTGTTTCTTTATTTGAAAAGTCAAAGATTGTATTTGACTTTCTCTAGTCAAAGATTGTATTTGACTTTCTTACCCTATAAATGTAATAGGTTTAGGTGTTGGAAAATTATTAAATGATGAGTTTATAGAAAAAAGAGAGTTTTCTCTTGAAGTCCCGGTTGGGCACCCTTTGATGGGTTATTGAATTCCGTGTTCTTTGTTATTTGTGTGGTTTCTTCCATTCACCACAATGAATCCGCATCATGTCCCTTCCAAGAACACCCGAAAATTTACTTGTAGTTATCAGTTCAATCCGTTAAGCTAATTCGTAATCATTTCAAAATTAAAGTATGTATTGAGGCAAAAATTAAAGTCAAATAATGTATCAAATAGCGAGCTATGTAAATGAGTATGTATTTGGGTTTTCCGATGAATGAGTACATCAACGCGACACGTTGATAAAAGATTTAGATTTAAAGTTGTAATAGCTTGGTGGTTGGTTAAATAAATAAATCAAGAAGTAAACGCAAAGTGTGTAATATATTCCGTATATATTACATAATGAAAAATGACCAAGTATATAATTCATACCGTGAATTATATAACAAGATACACAACCAAAAGAATAATCGAGCGTATTAATTAACGACATGTGTTTTTACTCTAAAAGGTGACAATTAAAATAAAATGGTCTAATTATATAATACTTTCCAAGTATTATATAAGAAATATGATAAAAATAAAAGAAAACTATCCTACCTCTTCGACAGTGCGCGCTATCCCTACCATGATTTATCACGGATAGACAATGTGTCCTTCTCTTTATCAAAGTCTCCGAGAACGTTGATTCTTGTCAACGCTTCGAGGTATAGGATAAGCCATGACGACCTTGTCAGTCATCTCCACCTCTCCATGCAGATACGTTTCGACTAGTCCGGTTCTTCTCGATATCTACCCCCCCCCCAATAATTCTTAGGTCATTTAAATTTCCTGTTTCAGGGATTATAAGTTAAAGTGAGCTTTCTGTAAAAGCTGTCTTATCAGCTGACTAGCGATTTATAACACTAATACGGTCATGACTATTATTTATTTGACGTTTTCCTATACTACCATTCTCTCGTCTCTCTTATTTTACCTCCACAATTACATCCAAATCATGTATGCACACACACCAAACACAACCCTTAACAGTTTTTTTTCTCCCAATCCACATACCCTATTAGGGTGAAATACGTATATCTCTGCAATCATAGCTAATCATACAAAATAATCACTTATTTAACCACAATTTAAACCCCCATTATATCGTTTTATTTTTACTAAATCTTCCCACGATCCATATTTGCCACCATTAGTTGATCTCGATAGTAATTACGGTCATAAACATATCTAATGCCACTGCAGTAGAGATAAGTTTCTGCCGTTCTAGCCTACTATAATACAATGATGCTGACGGAAGAAATTGTCACAACTCAAACTCTAACTCGTATCTCACCTCAAGTATTCATGAACCCCACCAGTACGCCACTAAGCTGCACACCCGATCATACCAATCACGAAGTTGCTTATATAGTGTATACCCACATAATACTGTACGCTCTCTTTCGCTGCTCCGAGAGAGTGTTCCACCGTCTATCTCCCCAATAACCAGAGTAACATCTCTCTCTGAGTCAGTCATAACAGTTAACACATATAGACCATTCTTTCCGTATCCGCCGACACCACAGACTCACGCCTCCAATACCTTAGTCGCGTATCTGTGCAGTCACACCGATATAGTCCCCCCCCCCCCACCTCGCCCCCCTTTAGTTATAATTATATGCTCTAGCAAGCTCGCTATCACTGTGTCGCCAACAGACGCCCACCCTTGCCATCAACCCCCCCCCCTCTCCATACTCCACTCGTAAGCCTCTTGTCACTCCCAATACAGCCAGCCCCCCCAGTACTACACCTTCCACCCCCCCCCCCCCCCCCCCCCCCACCACCCCCCTCCCCACCAACAATTTTCAGATATGATCCTGCTATAGCATCTCTATAGCTCCTTCTTCCCGTGAGACCGACTCATACTCGACAATATGTGCTCTATGCCCTTGTTGGTACTGATTAGATCTCACATCATGTATACGCCAACTGATAGCTCTACACAGTTAGATGATGAGCGTCGTATATATATCAATCGTCTTACCCTCATGATACCGAAGCATTTGAATGATTGCCACCCCTCTTCCAGAGTCATGAGACAAAATTAGACCACTCCGCGCTCACGTGAATGGTTGTCGTTTTTATCCGACCCGACATGCTAAACAAGACATCCTAGCGTCTGCGTATGACTCTAAGTGGTCCTGTCCGCAGTGCCCCATACAAAAACACGGCCACCCACTCCGGCTGCCGGTCTTTAAGACACACCCATCCATAGACAAGACCCACTCTCACTACTCCAGAACGCACTCCTACCTACCGTGAGACAATATATAATCTAACCTCTCGCAACCACTTTATGGGTTAGCGTGTGCGAATTCCCCGCACCCTTTGTCCCTTTTATCGAGTTCTCAAGATATTAAAAGTTGTAGCGAAAAATACTAAGTATAGTAATTTATAGAAATTTTCAGCATGACCTATTCGTTTATACACGTTTCCCACCCATATTTATAAAATTCAACATTTTCCACTTTTAAAATAATCAATATCGCAATATATTTGCACGTTTCAATTTATATCTAATCGAGATCGACATATAATAATATAAGCAAAACCGAACACACCCTTGTTAGTAATTAAACAACGAACCAAACGCACCCTGCTCGGCTGTACCAAACAGCCCTATATAGGCTGTTAAAGCCAGAACCAAACACACCCATAAGGCCGTTTTGCAGCCAAACAAACGCGCCCATATGGCTGTTTTACACAGCCAAACGCACCCTTTGGTGCCGATATAAAAACCAAACGCACCCTGACTGATTTTTAAACCCAAAAACAATCACTCCTTTGTTGTTACTATAAACCAAACGCACCCTGTCGGTGACAATAACGACCAAACGCACCCTTGCTGTTGGTGACAGCGGTGGCGTGGTCGTGGTGGTGTTGTGGTGGGATGTGGCAGCGGCTGTGATAGGGTGGCGGCGATGGAGGAGATGGTGTTTGTGGTTGTGATGGTGGTGTGCGTCGTCGTGGTGGCGTGGCAGCAGCGGGGGTGGAGGTGGTGGTGTGGGGTTGGTGACGAGGGTGGCGAGGTGGAGATGATAGATGACGATGATGATGGTGGATCTGGCGTGGAGTGGTGGCTGCCACCGGCGGGTGGCCGAAATCTAGCCTGGATCTTGCCGGAAAAAGGTGACGGCGCCGGAAAACCTAAGGGAGGGAGGAGATGTATGTGTGTGGCTAGGGTAAAAATGAAGAAAACCCTAATGCTATTGAATATATATATGGAAACTAGAAAATCAAAGTGTCAAGTATATAATAGTCTAGGGAGGGTTCGGGTAAATATAACTACAGGGACCAAGAGTGTAATTTTTGTTATATAATGGTTCGGGACTCGTTTGGGTTAGTTAACGGATTATTCAAAATACGAAAGTTGCGCCATTGTTTTCTAAATCATTTTTCCTATAAAAATGAATATTCACTCGACTAGTATTTTATAATATTTTTATAAAATATATTTAAGATCATTATTATTTATGTGGTACCATTGGGTGTCGCGAGTAAGCTTTGTCTTGTAAAAATGAAGCTTTATTTTGAACGTTCGCGTTTTTTAAATAAACGCCTTTGAATAAAATGTAAAATAATTTATTAAATATTTTTATTTAATAAAAAGTGATAGTTAAATATAAATTTAATTATATTTGTGTCAGTACGCGTTGTCCTCGTTTTTAAAATTTTGTGAGGGTATTTCGGTCATTTTCTGCTTGTTTTCGGGTCTCGGGCAAAACTAAAAAGTTGTCCGGAATGTCGTTTTACATCAAATTGCTTTAGAGTCTGAGTCGTGAAAACGTGATTTAGCGGGTCGTTTTTGATAAGTCAACTTAGGAATATCATATATTTTTCGTTTTCGTTTCGAATAATTTTGAAAAATAAATTTGTAAATGAGAGATAACAATAATAATAATGATTTATTATTTAAATACGTTTCAAAAAATTTCCGTCTACGCGGTAATTGTTTTTAGGTGACCGTAAAAGGTCAAAATGTCAAAAAGTCAAGTCGGAACCAAAAAGTCAAAGGGTAAAATAGTAATTTAAAATTCTGAAAATTTCGGGTTGTGACATCTTCTATTACTGATGTTTTTCAACTTAAATTACCCTTGTATGTATGTCTTGTAGTTTTTTGTTCTATGTATTTGTTATGTTATGGATCATCAAGTTATA